>JANAWD010000189.1:0-62722 GCA_027627245.1 Meripilus lineatus | reverse complement strand
GTGCCTGGGTTCGGAGACGAATTCGAGGTCGGGCTGGTGACGGAGGCAGGTATAAACGTTTTGCAATCATCGAGGTTAAGCTTTGGAGGTGGAGGTGATTTTCTGGGGGTCGGGGATGTCGACGATGTCGGCTTGAGGCGACTAGATCCATCGGTAGTCTGGTGTGGATCTTGTGGTGTTAATGAGGGCGCTGATATTGATGGAGGCGACGTCGGAAATGATTGGGAGCAGTCGAGATGTTGGTGGGTATATTTTGTCATTATGGGTGGCGACTTTGAGGGGAGGGCATGGTCGAGATGCACGACGGTGGGGAGGAGGAAAGAGTCGACGAGGAAACGTCGAGAACTATATCCGCCTCCCAAACGGCCTCACTCGCAGACCCTGTGCTTTCCTCCCCCCCAAATCGAGTCACGTCTGCGAGGACCAAAGTTGCTATCAGATTCTATCCCAGTTTTCTGTCTTTGGTCCCAAAGCGAGTATCTTGCCAGTCGATGGCGTCTCACACGGTGCCACACCCACGACTCGGAGCGGTACACACGCACACCCACAAAACAGACTCGGCCCTCGCACTCGTTTCGGCCTAGCTCGGCCCTACCCCCCGTCCCATCACCGCATCTAATCTTATCTCTCGCCGATATTCTTCTCCGACATCCTCGCCCATCCTGGTAGAATGTTTCCACCTCCTCCACTGGTGTTGTAATGCTTCCCCTTATCACTTATCGGCGTCTCTCTGTTCCTTTAGGACGTATTCCCAGGTCATTAATCTCTAGTCAATGCACCCCTTTATCTATTCGTATCTTGCCCACAATCTCTCGCTGCTTCGCTTCCAACTCCCTTGCGTTCACCTCCCTCCATAGTAGTACCAGTTCCGTCATGGCAAGTCCTGTCGAAATCAACATCGCCGCCACCGGAAAGAAGCTCAAAGTCCCGACTGGTCTATTCATTAATAATGAGTTTGTCCCCTCCTCAGATTCAAAGGAAAACATAAAGTCAGTTCGCCCGGCGATCGATTTCGCATCCTGGCCTCATTTTCGTCATACTGACACATCAACACAGATGTTATAACCCAGCAACTGAGGAAGTCATCTGCGAGGTTGTGGCTGGTAAGTCCGATTGCACCGTAGTCGTTTGTTCGCCGTGGCTATATGTGGAAGCCTTTCCGCGAGACTGCGACTTGTGATCGCGACTTCTCTCGATCGAATCCTTGCTATTCCTGACACTTAAAAGGCCCTCTTCTTTGACATAAGTGCACCTTCAAGGTTCATTGTGCAGATTTCCCGGGAAATTGAGGCATTGCAATTGCCACCATTCCCCGCAAATGACCATAAATCTCCTCTTCTGACCTTCTGATTCGCCACTGATGCCCCGGTTGACAATCGATATTTCTTCCAGCCTCGGCCAAGGATGTCGACATCGCAGTCAACGCGGCACGTACAGCGTTCAACACAACTTGGGGGAAGAATGTCTCCGGCTTTGAGCGATCTCGGCTTATTAACAAACTCGCCGATCTTATCGAACGAGATGCTCAAGAGCTCGCTGAACTCGAAGCTCTCAACAACGGGAAACCTGTCAAACTGGCAAGGCATGTTTTTATCCCAGCGTTCGGTGCCGATTCATTTCAAACCAAACCTCTTGCAGAGATTTCGACATTGGGGATAGCGTACAATGTCTCAGGTACTATGCGGGATGGGCAGATAAAATCGTAGGCCAGGTACGTCGGTTAATGATCGTCGAAGGACATGATATTTGCCCTATTATATACCACATTTCTTGGCTCCGAATTCGCCTCAGCGAAATCCAGCCACTGCATTCTCGGACAATGAACGTGGTCTCCTTCCGTGCACGATGTCCTCCCGCCCCCTCGGTCCCGATCTTGCCCCACGCCCTCGATCACGGCCGGATCCACCTTACTCCACTCGGTGGTGGCGGCCATTTATTGACCGTTCCTGTCCACAATGACCACATCCACTAACATATTCCTGGCTTCCAGTCTATCGACATTGATAACAAAACCAAAATCGCGTTCACGAAGCACGAACCCATTGGCGTTTGTGGCCAGATGTATGTCTTCAATGCGTGTATCGTCACCCTTCTGCATGAGCCTGATCTATGCTCATTCTGTCAGCATTCCATGGAATTACCCCATAATGATGTGGTACGTTTCAGTCAAATCTTTGAGTAAAAATCTTCAAGAATCATGCTTGTTATGGTCTCCATCGAGGGTTCTATCACCCTGCAATGTATGTCTTCGTAAATGTGCTACAGGCGTTGGATCCCCTGTATGCCGATCCCCTGCAGAAAGCCTATTGAGACGTCCCACTCGTGTTGTATACGTCATGACGAGCTTTGTTCGATTTCATGGTCGATCCTAGTATGACGACTTACTCGAATCAAAGTTGAGACTGTGATCTAGGAACATCGCTGACGTTGTTGAATAGGGCTTGGAAGGTCGCGCCTGCTCTCGCCTGCGGCTGCACCATCGTCATGAAGCCTTCGGAATTTACGCCCTTGACCGCATTGGTGAGTACCCCCTACCTCAACATAGATCCTTGCTCCTCGACGTACCTAGTGGGCTCTCGTACCTTCTCCCCCTTTTGGTGATGTCGTGTATCGGCTTCAATCGGGGGCCCGTGCTCGCAGTATCAGTGTCCGTGACGTGGATCTGGTATTGTCCTTTCACGGAAGATCGTCCCTATTCGCTAAAGCTCGTAGCATCGTAATGGGGTGATCTTCGTCTCCTTCAATTTTCGTCCGTCTTATATTTCCGCGTTTCCTGGCTGCCCTCATAATGTGACGTTCTACTGCGTTCCACTTGCTTCCTATTTTGCCCTTATCAATCCTTCTACCCTCATGTGCCGGGACGTCGTTCTCAATTTTCCCATGTATCCCCGGTCTACAACCAGCCCGTGCGGCGGGTCATAGGCTGCAGAATCCCCTCGTGTTTATTCCCAGACTTCGCATCATCCTGTCGGAGCATAGGATGATCCTACCTCTATTTCTTATTACTATCTTTCGTTTTCCTTGGGCTCGTGAATTTGGGGTCTATCTCCGGTCATAGGCCGGTGACGCAAGAACACAGTGATGTGTCTGTGGGTCATGGCGCGAACAGCGGTTGGTGGTGATAAGCACCTTGTATGCCACGTGGAGAAATTCGGCACCTACAACCGCTTCAATCGCTCCTGCGCCAGAAGTAACTTCGGCGGAACTTATCAAGCGACCAACGTGGTGTACAGTCCTAGTCAAGGTCCCATCATCTATTGAATGGGTTGTCATCTCCCCTGCTAAGCTTGATTTGATTCTGGCCAATGCGACTGCAAATACCACCGAACGTGTTGGAACCCATCCTGACTCCGTCTCTGCATCTTTCGTCTTGCCGTTCTCTTTTTTTGTGTTTTTTTTTTGTACCCTCCGATGTTCTGAAAAAAAAATCATGATTGTACTGATACTTGTTCGGTTTGCCTCTCCTGCTATCTAGAAACTCTCGGAACTTGTTGTGGAGGCAGGGTAAGAATAATCGACTCATCTACCCCATCTACCGTATTGTGTTTACAAACAGCCTGTGCGCTAATGCGGCGGCAGATTCCCACCTGGTGTCGTCAACACTATCCCTTCCTATGGATCCGTCGGCGGTGCAGCCCTCTCGTCCCATCTTGGAGTTGATAAGGTCGCATTCACGGGGAGCACTGTTACGGGCCGAAAGATCATGGAGTCTGCGGCAAAGAGCAACTTGAAGAAGGTACGTTGGGGTTGATTACCTGGGACGCGCAGCAGGGTCGCGTTTAGCCTCAGAGACCAGCGCGTGCCACGGTACCAAACCGGCGGAACTTGATGACTGATAGATTTTCTCTCCATAGGTATCACTAGAACTTGGTGGTAAATCTCCGCAACTTGTGTTCGAGTCTGCGGATATCGACCAGGGTACGTGGTGCACGCTTATCTTTTCGTGCTGTTGAACTGAACGTTTGGTTGATGATCTGACAATCTGTCATCTAACACATACATAACCCTTGCTTGCGCGTGGACGTGAAACTTCTGTGACATAAAGCGACCAACTGGGCGGCACTTGGGATTTTGTACAACACCGGTCAAGATTGCACGGCAGGCTCTCGCGTATATGTCCAGGACGCCATCCACGACAAGTTTGTGGCGACGTTGATCGAGAAGGCGAAGGCACTCGTTATTGGCGATGGGTTTGATGAGAAGACGGGCGGCGGTCCAGTGGTACGTGAACTTCTTTTTTCAGGTTGACTACTCTATTCTCTATTCGTTACCCCTACAACGTAAAACCACCTTCCTCGTAAAGGGTCTCCGAACGCCCTACGTTATCCTTGATGATGAACAAACTCTGATGGTGGTCTTGTGCCTCATCCGTCTTCGACTTCTCCTCGCTCCCACGTTGCGCCCGTTGGTCATCCACATCTGCGACCGTTGGGGAGTATTCCTACTTTATGATTCGCGCTGTGGGTCTGATGTGTATCCTGCAATCCATCTGACGCGCCACACAGGTATCTAAAGTCCAATACGACAAGATTTGGTCCTACATCGATGCCGGTAAACAAGAGGGTGCAACGTGTGTCCTAGGCGGTGACAAAAGATCTGGCAAGGGTTACTTTGTGGACCCCACCAGTGAGTACATTCATTCCCTTAAGGGGACACCATTGGCACCGCAATGTACTCAGGACCCTGCTTACTTGCTACGTAGTCTTCACCGACATTAAACCCGATATGAAGATCGTGAGTTCTTGCGCGCCCGTGGCTTCTAGAATATCATACAAATGCAGGGGTCTCATTAAACCCATCTTGTGAACAGGTTAAAGAGGAGATCTTCGGACCTGTTCTGTCAGTTGGAAGGTTCAGTACCGAAGAAGAAGCTATCAAGTTAGCTAATGATACCACATACGGATTGGGGGCCGGTCTGCATTCCAGTGCGTTTCTCGCCCTCCTTTGCTATCGTCACTTTGGTTAACGCTGTGTCCGGACCATGTCCTTGTCCTTGTTCGCATCTTGATTCGTTAACCTCGCTCCATTTCCTTGATACTCCTGGATTGGCTGTGGCGTACTGTGGGACCCCTTTCATGCGCTCCGTCCTTTTGGCCTACGTACTCTAGACGATGCAAGCCAGTGCATGCGAGTCTCTTCTGCCCTCGAGGCTGGGACGGTGAGTAGTCGCCAAAGAACCCTATTTTTTTTTCTTTGGTCTCTTGTTTGGATTTAGGGTGGTGTGATCATCCAGGGCCCGCAGATGGGAACAATCCGGGCATCGCTCGCGTTTGTTTTACCTCACTGTGTGTAGTCCCAGATCATACAAATTCTATTTCCTGCATGTTCCAAAATTGCTACGGCCTGAATCAGCCCTGTTGAAATGCTGAGCAATTGATTCCTTCCTTTACAGGTCTGGGTGAACCAATACAATCTCCTGTACAATAACGTACCCTTCGGAGGCAAAAAGCAGAGTGGTATAGGTCAGTACATATTTTCTTGGAACCTAGTAACAAGACCACGGACTCCGATACCCTGTGGACACCGTGGGCGTGCTGGACTCAGACTAGCCTCCACGTTCTACCAATCTGCTTATGCCCATCAGGCACTCATAGGACCTTCTGGTTCCCCGGTGGTAGGTGGAGTGGATGGTGCCGCGGCGTTCACCCGGTTCCCACACAGACGGAATGATTTTTCCTTTTGTGGCAGGCGCAATCGATCTTGATCAATGATTGCGGAAATTGTTGCTCCCGCGCTTATTGGCTTCCTTTTTGAGCTTCGATGAGCGTTTTGGATGAATACTTACTCCATCTTTCGTCCAGGTCGGGAACTGGGGAGTTATGCCCTGGAGGAATATACCTCCGTCAAGGCTATCCACTGGAACTACGGAGAGAAACTTGATTGGCCATTGTGATCTGGTTCTGTTCGCATTAGCGAACCTGAATGTGTAGATGGACAATCATGCTGTGGTCAAGGTGTAAAAAACTGCAAAAGATGTGATTATCATAGTGTGCAAAAAGTGAAAGTTTGGAAATCACGAATGGAAGAAGCGGTCATCAGTACGTGGTACTTTGTACTTTGTATAGTCATGATATCAGTTCAGAAGCATCAATCCAAATGTTTGGCTGAGACATGCACTGCACGCCCTACGATGACCCTGGTGGGCAAGAACCTGGTCCTGTTGCTCTGTTTCTGAGCAGCAACGGGTTATGTCAGGCGTGTAGTGTGACCAACGGGAGATGTACCTGGATCGAGTTTGTCCCTGCATCGCTCGTGAAACCGACTCGGACATGGCAACGTGACAAGGGTGGAGTGGAGCCAATTTCAAACCACAGGCTTGGGGAAATGGATCCTCGGTCCCAGATGGTAGTAAAAATCTACCATTCAGGTCAAAAAGATCCGGAGACAGAGAGGAAACTGGGTTGCGAATCTTGTTAAATATGGTGCTTGTTGTTGACCTGGGGTAGTAAGAGACGGTCCATGGTCCGACGTCACCGCAGTAACCCTTGATTCAGTGATGGACGTTACCTGACCCAACGAGACCAATGATGCCATCCTGCTAGCTCAATCATCTAGCCGCCCTCACCCTCAGATGTACCCCAGCGTCCAAAGCGTCGGCGGTCAGGCTAGTCCAACTAAACATATCCCATGATCTCTAAACAGTATCAACCAAGCTCCATTTGTTTGTGAGCGATGGAAACTCACTTGTACAATTACAATCTTACCCCTTTTGCAACGTTCCACCTCGACTTGAATCCCAGGCTTCACAACGTCTTTTATTGCGCCTATCTTAATTTAAAGGCGGTGTTAGGGTCTTGCTCAGTCGAGGAACCGTACTTCTCTCGTCTCCGGGGTGGCGGATTGCTCCTGGAGCTTTGTGGCGTTTCGGTTTAGCCAAATTCAACGTCGTTCTGGAGTTCAATGAAGATCGGGAGACTTCCACCTCCGCGAGGAAATTTTGGGCAGGAGTGGAATCGGAAGATCCAGATTCGCGCGTGTGGACGTGTAGAACACTTCCCGTACGCGATGACCTCGATTTGGGGGGTAGAACGCAGTGGCCCGGTGGCAGTTTCTGTCTACAAACTTTGATTTACCTACTTCCAGTATCATTTCTTGGTACAGAGTCCGGCATTGCACGAGACGCAGGGGCGGATATTACCCCCCGAAAAATCCACGGAATAGTGAGGGAATTGTTTTCGTATACCAGGAATATTCAGTAGCTATTACGAGGTAGAATAGAATAAATTTTACTTACCTATTTCGTCCGTATTACAGGGCGAAATGTCAAAACCCTGTCCGTGGCTTTTCTGGAAGGGAATATGCCCGGGAAAGTTCACCTTTTCGGGTCATATCCCCGCCCGTAATATCCCAGGGAAAGTTCGCCTTTTCCTTGGCTATTCCCTGGCAATTGTGGCGGGGGATATGCCCCGAAAAGGAAAACAATGATGCCCTAGACTTTTCCGGGATGGAAAAGGTATCCTTTTCGGGCCCTATTTTAAAGGGAAAAAGCCATGACAGAATTGGAAAGCAATTGCGCTGTCGAATAGGAAATTAGTGGAGCTATTACAGGCTGGAATTGGAAAACAATTCCGTGATGGCTTTTCCCCTGCAGAACAGGGCCCGAAAAGGATACCTTTCCCATCCCGGAAAAGTCTAGGGCGTCATTGTTTTCCATTTCAGGGCATATCTCCCGCCACAATTGCCAGGGAATAGCCAAGGAAAAGGCGAACTTTCCCTGGGATATTACGGGCGGGGATATGACCCGAAAAGGGGAACTTTCCCGTGTATATTCCCTCCCAGAAAAGCCACGGACAGGGTTTTGACATTTCGCCCAGTAATACGGACGAAATAGGTGAGTAAAATTTATTCTATTCTACCTCGTAATAGCTACTGAATATTCTGGGTATACGAAAACAATTCCCGTCCTATTCCGTGGATTTTTCGGGGGGTGATATCCGCCCCTGCGTCTCGTGTTGGGTGCCGAACTGAGCCGCCAGAACGGGTTCTGGAGGCTGGATCAGGATACTGTAATGGGGGAAGGTACAAGGGACTCCAAGTTGAGGTGACTCGGAACCTACGCTCTTCGCCCATTAGGCTTTGGAGGATTATGGAAGCTTCACAATGCGTCGCTGGGGTAGACGGGAATAGACAATGTTGGATTCCACGGTCGTAAGCAACCCCGAGCTGACCTGAATCGTCAAATTCTTTCGCGAAGAACTTCTATCTCGTGATGGGAGGCCCTCATGTTCCTGAGAGAGAATTAGGATACTATTTGGGTTTGTCCGACGAGTCCCGTTTCGCGATGGAGCGATCAATGTTAGTTGACTTCCTATAATGTCCGGTATTGATAATGAGCGTGGCATACTTTCGATCGAGAAGACCTTCGCAGCACGTTTTATATCCCCGTAGTGACCATGGGAGCACCTTCGAAGTCCATGCGCTCGGTCAAATGTCATCCGCCCATAATTTAAACTGAGTGTTCTGCTCCGTTCGAGTCTCCGGTGAGTAGATAAAGGTATTCACCGTTGGTCGGAGACCTCCACCGAGAAGGTTCAACGTACTTGTTTACGCCCGCTGACGGAGACTGGCGTCCCAAGTTTGAGTCGTGATGTTCATCTGTGTTCTCGTGGGAATGGCAAGTACGTACCTCTGGTGACGGATTGACGAACACATCGGTCATGAGGGATCCACATCACCCGTCCTGGATAAGTACCTATAGTCGCGGGCTGTAAAAGTTTGTAAGAAGGGGGACACGATGAATAAGAGCCTGCCAATACCCACTGAGTTATAGATTGTTCGCGGCGAGGATGACTTAGACCATATGATAGACTCCGGCGAGGAAGGAAATTTTGTAATCCGCAAGACGATGCCAGTGGGTCCTTGGTAAAAAGCGCTGCACAGCATAAGGTATAGAGATGATCTCCGTGGAACCCATATCTACCCTGTTTGAGTGTGGAAAACACTGGGAAAGATCAACACACACCGTGGTGATCTGCGCGCGCTTTCGAAGGCATTCTATTGGGGGGAACCTCACGGTCCCCACCCACGCGCGCGGCGAACTTCTGAGAAGTAGATTTGCAAACACCAAATCGTCACGAAACGCAACCAAGTCCCTTTACCTTTGGTTATCTCTCAACGCCTGGCAACTCGGGCTCGCAGGGCCGACCAGACCATTCATTCGCATGCCATTCGAGTTCGTAACCTGGGAAGACCCTAACCGGAGACTTCATTTAATGATGCGTCAGTCAGGTGTGTGTACACACAAGTGAAATTTCGCCTTTTGCATCCTAATCCATGACCAAGTTAGTTAGAATTCCTAAGACTCCACAAGGTCCATTATATTCGGCGCTTCAAGTTGTACCTGAGCTTGGCCGGGTCCCGGCGACACCTATGGCGAGTGTTTTGCTGTCTCCGGTTTATGAGTCTGTCGAGGATACTACCACCATTTTGGTGGATGGGGAAAGATAGACTAGGGGAACATAGGGCCAAGGTGGCGTCATCAGATCATTTCGGATAGTTTGAACCAGAAGAGACGTCTTCCCTGTTTCGCCAGTGAAACCATCGCCCACAAAGCTGTGCCATCTTGATCGGATCGCTCCTCTTCAGGTGGAGATGTATCTGAAGTTCGATCGCTTGACATCAAAATACAGCAAGTGGGGCTCTCTGATTGTTTTGCTCCGAGAATAGGGAAGTGATTATGGTATTGTGCAGCAGGAAAAAATACACTGGCGAAATGATGGTATAGAGCGGAGCAGAGCCGAATGAAAAGAAGAGCTAACACGATACATGTAGGGCCGGCCATAAACACGAATAGATACGAGAACGAAAAGCAGGATCGAGCGAAGGGTTGGGCAAGATGCGAAATGCATAGAGCTTAGTTACGAACAGCGAAGAGCAGGATCAAGAGTACTGTGCACCATGGTAACTTTGGAGGGTGGGATTCTATGCAGGAGATCTATCAGAGGAAGGATTGTGCGAAGCCGAATGAATAGCACATACATAGACATCCCAGCCCTTGTCACCGGCCTCAGAGACCATGCCGCTGGCACTGAAGACTTCTCCATTTTGATAATAATCTCCGGTGTAATTTCTAGACTTGCATGTCAGGAGCACGAACCGATTAGTAGCGGAGTCAACTCACGAGTTATTCGAGGCTACCATTGGTGTGGGTAGACGAGACTGGGCCACTCCATAGCCGTAAGACAGGCCAGACACAGCTGGATCTGCCTGCGGATAACCTGCTTGACTCTGGTATCCACTCTGCGAGTACTGCGTCTGTGTCACAGATCCTCCGCCTCTTGTCATAGGTGGCTGTTGATGAAACGATCCTTGTGGCGAGTATGTCGTCGATGGATAGTCCACGCCATACGACGAGATGGACTGTTGAGCGTAATGTTGATGATGAGAAAGAGCCTGGGGGGTTGGCTTGTTCCTCCAATCCATTTGTGTACCAAATCCACCGGAAGAGTCGGAAATATAACCCTGAACATTACGGTCGGATTGCTGCCACTGTGGCGAGTGGTATTGTGAGTGGCCGACTGGATAGCTCGGAGGTGAGACGGGACTCTGGGAGGCCGGGGAGGAGGAGCTCGCGGCGTTGGCTTTTTGCTGGCTGCATGGAATATATTGACACTTGACGCCTTTCTTTTCGCAGCGCTCGCACTGAGGGGAAGCACCAGTGCACTTGCCACAGCAACGGATGTCAGACTTGGCGGGAGACACTGGATGGGGGCAAGACACACCTTGACCTGCCTTCGCCGACACTCGGTGCAGGCGATGGGCGTTCGTTTGCTCCGGACCACTGGGGTTAGCAGAGTCTGCGCATCTATTGTAGGCGATGCACTGCCCGGTGCTGGTGGGTGTGTAAGCCGAGAGCAGAACCGTGAAAAATTGGACGGATGTGAGACTCACAGGAGCGGGAGGGTTGTACGTTAGCTGTGGGCCTGACATTGGTGTGGCCAACACTATTAGAGCGGGAAGTGTTGTTCGAACGCGAGCTCATTGCGATGCAAGATGTGATTGTCGATTGGGGAGACGGTGGACGAGCTAGGAGGGGACATATTTGCGAGAACTTATATAGTATGAGTTAGATCTGTTTGGTGCCGTCGGCAAGCGTTTGAGGATCGAGTGGGCCCAAACCAAAGGAAGGAATATCGTCCTCGAAACAAATTTTCGCGTGGTTGTGTCGTTATCCACGAGGTCAAGCCAAAACATCAACAGCGATTGTTGGAGGAGGAAGCGCCGAGGAGAGCAAAGGCGATGAGTGACGCCGAGATCGGAGTTAGCGACGAATGAAATGTAATATTCGCATTCGATGAATCACTCGAGATGCAATCCAATATCTCGCCTCCGTCACGGTATATACATCCTATCCGTATCCGTACAATCCGTACCTTGACAATTGCTGGGCCGAAAAATAAATCTGGCCCCAAGGTTTACTGATGCTGACGTTAATACTACTCGACAAGCGTCTCTCGTACTGGCAATGAAACGACTTCCTTGATATCAAGGGTCTCAAACACAACGGAACCCACCGAGTAGCACACCCTCCTGCACTGTCAACCGTTGCAGATTCCACCATCCACTCGTTTCTCCTGCGAAGATCCCTTCGAAGCAAGCATCTATGCCCGAGACTTGTTCTGTCTTCGCGTGTCCTTTCCCTCACAAGCCCAGATATCAGGGTCTTCCAAGCCTGTCACCCAGATTAGTCTCAAAGTATTCTTAGAACGTCTATCCTGAGACCAAACAACTCCGCGCTTCCACGTCACGTTTGTACTAACCTGTACGAATACGTCAACAATCTAACTCATAACTGTATCGATGAAAAGTACCTCCATGGAAGAATCTTCTCCATCAGGCTCATGCAGTGTCGCCTTCCTTACGGATTCCAGACGCCGACCTTTCAGCGCCGATGCAAATTTCTGTTGGCCTTGCCAGCAAAAACGCACTGCATCCTTTCCGAACACCGAGATGAAGAGTGTGCACCCGCAATACTCGAATCCCGGCAGACCTATGGGTGAGGAGCTCACAATTCGACACACAACGCAATCCTACTGGCTGATGCGGGCAAGAAATGCCCATCTGCTCAATTGACAGCTAGGACATCCTTGGAACAACAGGTCGTCAAGGTCAGAAACTCCGAATTTGTGAGATCGATGTCACTATCACTACACGAGCGACTCATGCACAGGTAGCCTCCCAGGTAATTCGGTCCTTGGTGGGGCAAGGGCGTCCATTACTGCGCAGCATCTTTCACGTCTAGGACCTCTGATCTCTGGTCGACAAGTAGGATTGTTGAATGGTCACATCAGAGGGTCTCCTAGGACCCACCCTACTGGTTCAAACTGATCGTACACTAAGTTACAGGTAATCAGGTATGTGGTGTTGGGGAAAGGTTGCAAAGACGTACAGTCCCCGGTAACAACGTGGATTCGGGTTATCATGTTAGCTCTACAGTGCCAAGTAGTCTCGCACCTCCTCTTCACTCAACTTCCTGAAAGTCGGTTTGAAGCGGCCAGTGCCTTCTACCTTGCCTGCCTCAAGTTCCGCTTGTGTAGGAACTGTTACAACGCCTATCTCGATCGTCTTCTCCGTCATCTGCCCTTCAAAACCTTCTTTCAACGTCAACAAGGCAGTATGGATGGCATCCTCTAAACTAATCTCATCATTGTATCTTCCAGAACAAGGTTTAGCGGAGCATCCGTTGATTGCGATGTCACACTCACCGTTTCTCGAGGAATGTTTTGGCGTTTACCATGTTTTTCCCAATGGCACTTGCCTTCCATGCCCAAAACGATCCTGACGGATCAACTTGGTAAAGACTGGGACCTCGGGTGATGTCCCAACCAGCGACCAGCAGGGAAACACCGTAAGGACGAACACCACTGAAGGAGAATGCTCGCTTAGATTTGCATCAGTCCATACTGGTGGGTCAAGAATACGCACCCTGACTGTGTTGCCTGTTGCATGATGTTCGCGATCTCCTGTGTCAACACCTTTGTTGGTGGGTATTCCCCGTAGATTTTCCAATACGCTTGTGCGCTCTTTCGAGCCCTTGTTACCAGAATACGAAAATCTGGGCCCATCCCTGAATAGACAATCCCAATATTGGGACAGACAACTGCTACTTTCTCAATCATCGAGTCGTCGATGAGAATGGAGGATGATTTTTTCTCCGTCGCAATGACGATTCCATTTGATGCTACAATGTCAGCGATCAACCAGTCAACAAGGGTTGCTTCGAGACAAAACTATTTGTTTACCTTTGATACCGAGGCTCGTAGTTCCTTGAGAGACAGCAGCAAGGGCATGTTCAATCTGGACCAGCTTTCCGCTCGGAGAGAAGACTGTGAGGGAGTAACTTGACACAATGTCAATCGACGGAGGTCGTATTCAAGGAACGCGCCGCAATTCTGACCTGTATGCACCGCCGTCGGCACTCGCCATGAGAGATTCCAAGGATCTGGTTATTCGTTGAATGCAAAGAAAAGGTGAAACGAAACTGTTTCGAATGTGAAGGCGAAAATGAGACCTCTAGGTACGAAGACGGGGTTGAGATTGAACGCGTACTTCGAATGGGGGACGTATACGCGTCCTGATTGATCGGTCCACGTGCAACAGCCACAGGGGCCACATGGCGCTCGCGTGGCATTCAGGTCGTCGGGGAAGATGATCGAAGAGATGTCCCTCCCATCTCACTTTGATCTCCGTTGCAATTAATCCTCCCCAATCGTTATCTAGCATCACCGTCATCCTGAAAGCCTCCGTTCTCGGTGAACACCACAGATCGTTCAAGGCTCTCAGCACCTTGATGAAGGGATCGATCCAAACGTTCGTTGTTCACGACCCTAGAGACCTCCATGCTCCAGCGCCGGTGAGAACTCGGTGGGACTGCAGGGAATGGCGGTATCAGGACTGCGGTCTCATCGATGTGACGGCCCAGAGCCACATCCGAGCATCCTTCCCAGCTTGTCTACTATTGGACCTTCCATCGAAATGAAGAGTCAATCACAACCAGCAGTGGGAAGTTACGAAAACCACATGCAACGAAGGACTTTCGACTTCTAAATGGCATCTAATGTAGCTCCCGGAAGGATTTTCTTCCAGGATTCAATAGACACGATTTGACGGATGGATGATGCGACAATATTTCGAAGTCTCTCAAAATACAAGGTTGATTTCCTACATCAATTTACACAACGTTTCATATGACACCATCGTCCCACTCCTGGAACCGTGCAGGATTCACCAGGCGCCCCCATGTTCAAAAATTACTCTGGCTTGAGGGGCGTCGTCCTCAGGTACGGCTAACAAACAATAGTTCATCAGATACACAATGCCCGAGAGACGCCGGAATGATGCGCTATACCTTATGAACGGTGTGTTGGGGGAAGAGGGTCTTGGCCTCTTCGGTTGAAACAGTTGGGTGAACGATAACATCGTCACCCTTCTTCCAATTGACAGGGGTTGTAACCCGATACTTGTCTCCGATTTGCAACGCTAGAGAAGATGCACCGTGAGAAGAATCACCTCACAACAATCAACGGAGTACAAAGCGCACAGTCAATCACACTATGGACGGGAGAATGGGTCAGGCTTCGGAGATGTAAAAGTAGTGTGGAGCTACACACCGAATAATCTCGTCAAAGTTTCGGCCAGTTGAAGCAGGGTATGCGATCGTGAGACGGATTGTCTTCTTGGGGTCAATCACGAAGACAGTTCGGATCTAAAGTACGCTCCATTATGAATTATGGACAATTCCGATGGCCGGGAAACGACTTACAGTGAAAGGGAGCCCCTTCGCATCGCGGTTGGTCGCGTCCTGCTCGTCCAACATATCATACAGGGTGGATATTTTTCTATCCGCGTCCGCAATCTGCAAGCACAGCACTACTTCGTCATCTTTCCATGACGGGCAGGGACTACCGCAACTCACGATAGGGAACTGCACATCAGTAGGTGCAAACTGAGAGCCCCACTCGTTGATGTCCTTCACCCAGCGCTCATGTTCATCAAGCCCGTTGGCGGAGATGCCAATGACCTTGACATTTCGCTTGGCAAAGTCGGTGCCCTGGAACGAACACGATCCTGTCAATAAATTCTCCCGCTCTATGCGTTCCACAATATTCCGACGTACCTCCTAGCAACTTCTGCGAGCTCAGTGGTGCAAACAGGAGTGAAATCTCCGGGATGAGAGAAGAGGACAGCCTGGGACCAGCCCCTAATCGGTACCGCAATCAAAGCCTAAACTAGTAACACATACCCATGAGTCTCCAATCCATTCATGGAACTTGATTCGACCCGCAGTAGTATCTGCCTCGAAGTCAGGCGCAGTATTTCCAAGGCGGAGAGTGACCATTTTGTGCTTGAGGACTTGATGGAAGATGGAAGAGAGAAGCACAGGGGCTGATCGAACCTTACGGGAAGCGTTGAGAACGTGCGGCTCTTTATACCTGCATTCCGAAGCGAACGACACGCTGATCGCTGGAGATTAGATCAGTATGGGTTGACCGTCCAGAGTGGTAATCATCGCGCGTTTCCTTCCCACGGATGCTAATACGAGCACTCGATTATGACGGAAAGGCAAATGTGGGCATCTCCTGTCTGTTTACCAACAAAGATGGTATAATTGCGACATAGGAACCTCCAAGAGCATCATCGCCTGTGTCCAGGCTAGACCCCAAAAGTCGGCCGACATTCTCGCCTTATCTGTCTCATCCACTATTCGGAGCGTCTTTGACATAGAATATTCCCCACGACCACTTCCCACCGTCTATGAATCTGGGGGTGTACCGTGACGGGGGCACCCAGGGGCATGTGAAGGTCAGCTCGGAGTTGCATATGGTGGCAATGACAGAACTTGAGAATTCGAAGCCTTGGCATTGTTCGGGGATCGTCGATTTCTGCGCGCAGTCTCGCAAATACCACAGATCGTGAGGAGTACATTTGATCCCCAAACCCATGACCGGTCCATGTACCTACATTCCGAACATCTGAATAAGGGAGCTGACTATATGCGTTAGGACGCGTATCTATACATCTAAGCAAACACATCAGAAAAACAGCAGGATATCAGTAATATGCTACAGCATGGAGCAGACTGTGGGGATGTTTGTCTTGGTGAACTCTGAGGATTTGGTCGATATCTTCGTCGATATCATTCGAGGCCTCGATCTAGATAGCAGCAAGGCAAATGACAATGAGGATGGTGACCGATGTGCGAAGAGATCGTTGAGACTTGCCGCGGTTGCCAAATCAACAATAGCTTTACCCGCAATATGAGCCTCTTCGTGGTTATCCCTAATTTCCATGTTGATTATATGGACGGGTTTGTTGAAGTCACCTCCCCTGGTAAGCAGATCTGGGAGGATTCAACATCGATGTTGCATGGTGAGATGGAGACTTGAAGTGTAAATCCTCACCGTCACAGACGGCATCAAAACAACGCTCCTCGCAAGTAATCACGACGTCTGCGACCGTCTTGCTCTCTTGCCAACGTTCTGGAGCCAACTTAATCTTGCGATTGCGATCCAGCATTTGCAATAGACCATTTGCGGTGTATCTGGTCGAGAGCATATCCGGCGGATGAATAGATGAACCGCGGGATTTGGCGATACCACTCACAATCTGGAGTCTTGAGCTTGTAGCTCTTCGAAAATATCATTGTAAGGTTTTCCAAAGGGGTATATATTGGGTTTGTCTATAGCAGGTCCGGGGAGTCTGACTGCAGACCCAGTACCTGAAGAAATGACTCGAAACCCATTCTTCCTAGAATTGGGGGTTGAGGAGAAACTATGCACGCTCGACTTCTAAAACTTACGCCAGTACATAGTGCCCCTCCATCGATCGATTCTACGGAAGAATGTGTGAGAGTTGTGATAGGGTCATGTCTGGCCACTACGTACCTGGTTGCTTGCACATACTATGCAAAACAAGGGCCGAGGCTTGTATATGGAAGGTTGTGTTGGAGGAGGAATAGAGGATGCTTCTTGAGCCTCCTGAGCAAGCTGTTGGTTTGAAGCCGGCCCAGAGGAGTATTGTGGGGGAGGTGTCGCTGTCGCAAAGGGGGGATAATTGCTGCCTGATGCTTGAGGGGGGTACCCTTGTTGTTGGTACGGAGGTTGTTGGGGCGGAGTAGGAGCGTGCGATGGCGGAGCTGGTGAGTTTGAATGTGGTCGTTGGAGACGAGGATCTGCGCGAGCAAGACGTGGATCACGCGCCCTTCTGGGGTCCATAGATGAATAAGAGTTTCGAGTAGAGGGGTCTATCGCAACAAGTCGAAAAAACGCGTCGTCAGCATGATCGTTCTCGGAGAATGGGACAAAATTCCAAATAAATGAGAAACTTCTTCAGCAGTATCTAGAACATGGTGTGGTCTCCATTTCGACCCCAGGAAGAGGTTAACTTGCGGGTCAACGTCGAGATTCCACTCTGAATCATCTTGAGAATACTCGTCTTTCGAGAAATTTGCATACCTTTGGGCGGATTTAACGTTTGTGGTGGTGCGTCAACAGAGTGAGAACCCGAAGGACCGACGACCTGGCACCGGCAGTAGGTGGCACGGTATCTACCGGAGGATCAAATTTCCAAATCAAGGGATCACAATCGCAGACAAACAGGCCGTTGGACAACAACAGCAAACAATCACAGTCTACCGTACGTCACTGACTACGAATCTAGGCCCGCTTGCTGAATTTCCAACTCCTCAAGTTCGTGACACTTCTGAAGCGACATTGATTTATGGCTAGTAGGTCTCATCTCACACTCGTAGCCCATTAGAACGCTATACTTTTCGCGTGCAGGTGCATCAGGGCATCTATCAGTGTTCCGCCGCGAGCCAACTCTAGAGGAAATCGAGGAAGCGAAGAAGGATATCACTTCGCATGAAGCTTCCGTAGTTTCAATACAACAACAAGTAGCCGAACTCAAGATACAAATCAGTCATCTTCTGAACCAGCAACACCGACATCTTCGATGGATATCCTATCACAAGGGAGTTGCTACCCTTGCCCGCCGTATTCCTCCTGAAGTTCTCGCCAAGATCTTCGAGCATTGCGTTTCGTATGGATGGACAAGAGCGCCCGTTACTGTCTCCCATGTATGTTCACAGTGGAGAGAAGCAACGAAGATATATCCCAGGATATGGTCTACAATATACGTGGATGTCGACAGTGCCGAGGCGATTGGAAGGACCCGATTTTGGTTATCTCGTGCCGCAAAGGCGCCTCTCAACATCGTTCTCCTTGCAACTTGGAGAGCAACCAATTCCCGTATCATGGATGCAATGGATATCTTACTTCGCCATGCGGATCAATGGAAAACCTTCACGCTCGACATGACAACACTCCACCATATTCAAACCGTTACATCTCTGTGCTCGCATGCATCATCATCATTCCCCTTGTTGGGGGACATCTGCTTCAAGACAGAAGTTCATTCTGACGAGCAGGGCGGAACAGACTCTATCGATCTCCATTCCGCGTTTGACCCTCAGCGTGCCCCGAATGTTATCGTCTTCACTCTCGACGCGAGTGTTCTACCGATGAACATGACTTACCCTCAAAACATTCGTTTCCTTGACCTTTCCATCAAGGAGTCAACGGCTCAACACACTTTATCAGCAATATCTCTAATCACACTCCTTCGATCATTCCCAGCACTTGTTCAACTGTCGTTATCAATGCCGCTGCGATACGAGAGCCCATACATGTACGAAGAGGACTTGGATCAGATCGCTTCACTCGAATACTTAGACTCTCTCACGCTCTATGGTCCCACGAACCTCAATCACCTCCTGGCACACATCCGCGCTCCTTCACTTCGCGAGCTCCATCTCAGATCCCTTGAGGACAAGGGATTCAGGCAAGAGCCTGTGGGCCCTTCCCTTGTCGCTTTTATTCGCAATTCAGAGAACCTTCCGCGCACGTTAGAATGCCTTGAACTTCACGACATCGATCTTTCTCCTTCATTCTTCGAATATTGCTTCAAGACACTCAGAAACCTGCGGGAGCTTCGCCTACACGAATCATCCATCTCGGATAGAACCCTTGCTTCCCTAAATGGTGATAGTTTGGGTGGTTTGTGCCCCAGCCTCTCAATACTGGATCTGAGATGGTGCGGTTATCTCAGTGGACGCGCCATTGTCAACCTCGTCCGCAGTCGTAACCACAATGACCCAATCGATGCATCGTCCAGCACCTCATTTGATGTTGACATACCGACAACTGCGGCCAGAGAGGCAACACTCCTCGAACAACGTCAATTGAACCCGATTACACAAATCACCATCATCAATTGTTGTTTTGTTCGAGATCAGGACATATTCGATCTCGCGTCTAGTACTCGGTGCAGAGTCATTCCTCGGGAAGGTGATTATTGTGGTAAGTTCTAAGCACAGTAACACTACGCACCATAATTCATTCCCCGCGATTCTCTCAGTTCCCCGCGGATGCTGTCGCAACATTCGATACAAGCAACGACTTCATCTCAAATTATTGGAGAATTACCCTTTGGAGAGTATACGTTCTCTCAACCTACTCCTTTGAATCACGCTTGATTCACTCGCGTATATGGTAATATAGCCGAGGTATGATCGAAATTCCGAGGATTTACATACTACTTTACAGCGACACAACGAATTATATAGACTCTTTCTTTCCCTCTTTTCGCCGGTGGAGTCGATGCATCATATATCGGTAGTGTATGGGTGGCAACCGCACATCTGTGAAAAAGAACCTCCTACGCTCCGGCTCCGTCAACTCAACTACACAATAGAATAAGTTGATGTTAATGATGCCCGCTGAGACAAAGAGAGGCAGAAATCTATCTAGGTTCGGATCGAGTGCGTGCAAATGGATACCCAATTCTGTCACCCCTCTTGTTATTGGAGGGAGCTGTTCGCGTTTCCTTTCAACGCTAGTTATCGTGCTAGCGTACGGCTGGGATTGATGGGACGACGAAGGAGAGGATTTTATCTTGAGGTAGGTCACCTTCGCGGATATCCATGACTTGATGTAGGTCGTTGCCGGCCAGCTCTCTTCGTATTTGTGTAGTACCGGGAGGCTCTTCTGTGCCTAGAGGCGCTCTATAGTTACTCATAGTGTCTCTCATGAGTAGTTGAGCTTACCGCATCAAGAAATGTAGTCGTATCCGACTCTCGTTGTTGAGCCCAAGTCTTCTGCATGTTTAAGTGCTCTTGGGCCAGATCCCTGAGGGTTTTCTTTTTTTGAAAAAGGTCACAAAGATTCCTTAGTGTTAATAAATGTAGTAATACTTTGAATTCCTTGTATTCGGGTGGGCTCAACCCAATCAAACTGCCGAGCTCCTTCGCCGAGCAATTTACCCTTGGATGGAGCATATTGAGATTGAGATAATGACGGAGATACAGAATAAGTAAGGAAAGAAGGAAGGTCACTGTTAGAGTGTCCAGTAACGCGGGTAGCTGATTCGTTACTCGGAGTGTCTGGCAGAGGAGGACGGTGGTGGCCAGAAGCTGGCGAGTGAAGATATATAGGAAAGTGGCGATGTAAATTTCTCTTCTTCTGACGAGCTCGGGAACACTGTATCAGGTGGGAGTTCGCGTATCGGTTCATCGTCGGATTGCTTGTAAAGTGGCCCAAAGTTGGTGTAGTTCACTTGTGGTTCTCATACAGCCGATTTTGAAGGAGGCGATCATCACGCGCGCCGATGACTTCGACTTCCTAAATCGGACAAGACACCGAGCTGATACTTACGCGTCTTGTAGAACGCGTCAGTGCAGTGCTATAGATCTCACCCTCCTCCCCTTCACTCGAATTATAATCACTGATCATGGCAAGCACACATTCCACGTATCTCGCTGAGGATTGACACTGATGTATGGCGACAGTTCAGGAATACCTATGACTCAGACAACACTGTCTTCTCCCCCCAAGGACGTCTTCACCAGGTCGAATACGCTCTGGAAGCCGTGAAACAAGGATCGGCCGCTGTTGGACTGAGATCCAAGACTCATGCTATCTTGCTTGCATTGAAGGTTCTTTGCATCTTCCTCTGTGATAATGCGGTTCGCTGATCTGTGTAAACTCAGCGGTCCACAGGAGAGCTTGCTTCGTACCAACAAAAGATGTATCGGATAGACGATCATGTAGGAATTGCTATTGCTGGTTTGACTTCAGATGCTCGCGTGCTCAGGTAAGTTGGATACTCTGTACGATGTTCTTCATACCCCTGATCGTCGTGTCTAGCAATTTCATGCGGCAACAAGCCATGTCTTCACGCATGGTTTTCAATCGACCAATTCCCGTGAACCGCCTTGTATCTTCAATCGCTGACAGTGAGTCTGTTCTCGTCGATTACGCGAAGAACATACAGAACATACGTTTGACCACCATTGTTTCTTTTCAGAGGCACAAGTGAACACACAAGAATATGGGCGACGACCGTATGGAGTTGGCTTCTTGGTTATTGGCCAAGATAATACCGGGCCACATCTATATGAGTTCTCACCATCGGGAAATTCCTACGAGTATTACGCCATGTCGATCGGCGCGAGGAGCCAAAGTGCGAAGACCTACCTCGAAAAGCACTTTGAGAGCTTTATGGATTGTACGTCCCAACGTTCCCATACTCTAATCTGGCAACGTGACCAATGTTTGCCCCTCAGCGACACTTGAAGAGCTCATCCAACATGGTCTGCATGCGCTTCGTGAAACATTGCAACAGGACAAAGACCTGACAATCAATAATACCTCGATCGGCATTATTGGCCCTGCGAGCGCGCATGAGGAGGATGTCTCTGATGGCTCATTCCGCATTCTTGAAGGAGAACCTATTGACGTCTTCTTGAAAACCATGATACCCAAAGATGCGCCAGCAGGAGGAGATGATGATGTACAGATGGCAGAGTAGATTGTGTTGTGTCATGTTGTATTGTATTGATGTGCGCATCGACAGGCTTGACCTCATCCAGAACTTAGTGTTCATTGTTGCCCTCCCGATCGAAAAACAATGGTGCAATCAAAACAGGGCATTGCATTGAGTTGTGGTGTAAATAGTTTG
Source organism: Meripilus lineatus (assembly GCA_027627245.1). Lineage (NCBI taxonomy): Eukaryota > Fungi > Basidiomycota > Agaricomycetes > Polyporales > Meripilaceae > Meripilus > Meripilus lineatus. The sequence goes on along the minus strand of JANAWD010000189.1, from coordinate 40,705 downwards.
ATCGACAGCAAAAGAATAACAGAAGATACAGTACGTCAAAAGATTAGGTTAGATAAGGTGAGTGTCCTGGAAGTATTCAGAACTTCCGGCCCTTCGCAACTGCCTGCCGCCAAATCCTGGCGGCCATCCCTGGCCTTCGCAATGCTACGAGTAAATGAATGACAGTAGTCAAAAGCAACACGCTACCGGCTTGGTGAGCTGCACCCAATGACACGGGGACGAGATACAGGAGTGTTGTGATACCAAGCGCGACTTGGACATTCGCCATGCCAAAGGCAGCCAGGGCGAACTTGCCTGCAAGGGGTGGAAGAGCCGCCTTCACCGCTGCCGAACGAGACCATGCGAAGAGAGCACCGGTGCCCACGTAACTTGCCATGGCCTGAACAAGAAGAATGAGAAGAGTGCCTCACGTATTCCATAAAGAGATAAGGGCACTCACCAAACATCGATGATTGAATTGGACGGTCGTTGGGTTCTCCAGGATGTTTCTCCACCATAAATCCGACTTATCCGCCGCCTTTGCATAGAAAGGCGAGAACAGCTCATCGGTGGGAGGTGCCAAACGACCACCCATCAAAGGGAATTCGTTGTACAACAACCCAGCGTCCAGACCGGCGACGAATGCTCCAGAAAGAGCGGTTACGAAAACGAGGGCGGCGAGGAGTCTTGAATAGCGCGCGAAGCGTTTCACAATAGGGTTTTCAACGACCTTCTTCCAGGTCATGGGATCCTTGAGTCCACCCCATTCACCGGTCTTGGCGAATCTCCAATCATACAATGTGCTCATCGACAATCCGAACATGCCAGCATATAAGACGAAAGCTGTACCCAAGTGCGCTGCTAGTCGGTACTGGCTCACTCGAGGCACAGATCCAGTTTCAATGATTGAGTCCTCGAGACCGGATTTCACCATGTACCAACCCAGAGCGCCCTGGAATCCAATGAGGAGACCGAGGAAGAGGAGATTGCGGGTGAGGGGAGGAGCGAGGGCTTTACGCGAGGCGAAGTATGCAAGGGGTGCAACGAATGCGAGACCGATGAAACGTCCAAGGACACGGTGTCCCCATTCCATGTAAAAGATGGACTTGAATTCGGAGAGTCCGATGGAATGGTTAATCCTGAGATGTGAGATTGTTTCAATGAGTTATGCGGGTGCGAGAATGATGGCATAGCCTAGAACTCACATTTTAAATTCTGGAGTCTCTTTGTACTTGTCAAACTCCTTCTCCCATTCAGCCTTGGTCAAGGGTGGAAGGATACCAGTGATGGGTTGCCATTCGACGATACTGAGGCCAGACTCGGTAAGACGAGTAACACCACCAACCACGATGACCGCGAAAACGAGTGTAGCAGAAAATACCAGCCAATATGAGACCGAAGGAGGGGTGAGAGTCGGGAGAGTCTCTGCAGAGGCTGCTTCTGACTCTGATGCGAGGTCGGCTTGCGAGAGTGCAGAGGCACTGGAACGTGATGAGTTGGATGAGAAAAAATCGGGGGTCAAATGAAGGACGCGTTGTTAAGGAGGCCTGCAGTGAATGGTCTCCGTTGGCTCAACAATGTTGAGAGCACAGTACTTCTAGGGTTCGGTAGTGGTATTGAGGTCCTTGTAGCAATGGGAGCAAGTTTATTCGCTTGGAGGATAGAGCGCACCGCAGAGGTATGATGAATACCACGGAGGCATGAAATTCCTGGTTGTTTGAGGGCAAAGGTTTTCGCCCATAATGACGGCAGCATTCTGGCAAGCTGCTAGTCGCAACACGGGGTCGTCTATGAGAGATGATGAGAGAGGGAGTTGAACAGAGGATAGACGAAACGAGACCGCCTTTGAGCGAGTAGAAAAGGCATCACTCTGAGTGGTCGGGACTGGTCGGTGGAATGTGCAAATACGCCTAGACCAGCGTTTATACACCCTTGCTCACAATCCAGATGTTCTCTCTTTCCCTGGCTTGCAGAAGAGTCGCCCGGTCTCCATCAGCCCTCTGGCAGGTTGGTCGTGGTTATGCAGCCAAGCCAGAGACAAAACCCTCTCCACCTCCACAGGAGATGGACGAGGGGGAACGAAAGATAATGAGCAAGCTCAGCTCGGAGTTTACTCCGTCCCACCTCGCGGTGCAGGACATTTCTGGTCAGTCCTCTGGAATACATATAAACGCACAGTATTCAATACTCATCCTTGACAATAGGTGGTTGCGGGTCGTTTTATGCAATCTCAATCACTAGCGACAAGTTCAGAGGCCTTTCGACTGTGAAGCAACACCGCTTAGTAAACGCCGTTTTGAAGGACGAGATAGACGTTATTCATGGCCTTCAGGTGCGTATGTCGCCCATCTACTTGGCACACAGCTTTTCATATGGCATACCACAGCTGAAAACCAGTGCGCCTTGAGGCTCATGTTGCGACCTAGATACTGTCGAGTCTGTCATCTTACACCACCACACACGGTCTACCGTCTCTTACGTCGAATGCCAATGGATACCACCGCTCAAATAAAGCACAAGCCGTTCACATGGTGCCGTCTTCGTGTGATACAAGGGTCACAAACAGCGAACAGATATTCAACGAGCTCGCATATCCGATTCTAATTTACAGCTGAGTAGGGGGTACTAATATAATAAGGCAAGCGAAACGTTATTCCTTCGATTGTAAGAAGGCATCCAACTCTGCATCCAAGTCCTCCTGTGTCACCTTGGGTCTCTCATTCCGGCCACCTCTCCTCTCGCGCCTTTGCACCTTCCATGAATCTCGGTCGTGATGATCCCCAAAGTCTCTCGGTTCTCTGGAGCCTCGCCCCTTATAAGGACGCCCTGACGGGTGTGCACGGAGGTCAGAAGTTCGTTCCAACAATGATTTCCCCTCTTCCACCATATGGTCAGAGCGCATCTTTGATACAGCTCCTATACGTGCAGACAAGGGTTCCGGGGTCGGTGGTGCATCACTGTCCTCCTTTAGAAAGTCATCCAACTCCTGATCCAACTGAACTCTTTCTAGAGTCTCATTAATTTCTCCTCGGTCCTTCCTACGTCTCTTCTGCTCCCGTCCAGCCTCTCTGCCAGTCTCTGCCTCGTCCTTTCCAGCATCCTTTCCATACTTCCTGTAGAATTGACTGCGTGACTTCGCTCCTCGCTTCTTCACGTCTAGGCCCGTGGCCCATCGCATCCGAATGACACCCTTGAGACCTTCGCCCATTCCAAGACTCTTGTTGATCCTCTCTTCTGGGGGCCATAACGCAATAGGTATCGGCTTTGCTGTGAGGTACCCTTCCTCTGAAGCCTCCTCTGTGGGGGACTTCGAGAGGTGCCGATGAGCCGTTCGGGCGGCTGAACGGGTTGGGAATACGAGGATACACGTTGTATCGTCTATCCACTCGAGGGCAATAGGATGTGAATCAAAATGCGTGGCATATGCGAATAAGTTCGATGTCGGTAGATGGGATATGGGTGGTCCCTGAAAGAGTAATGCATTGTCTCTGTGACTCGAGTCCGGATCTGTATTCCTTCAATGTCAGAAGGGGGACACGGTAGGAAAGGAAGTAGATCCCGTACCTTCTGCCATTTCTTGTTCGCCTTCATCTTCCACATCCTCTTGCTCATCGTGCTTGCGCTTTGAAACCAAAGAAAAACAACGGAACAAAAAATCCGGGAATGTGACGGACAAGGCGGACTCTCTTCATCAGGCTTGCCGTTGCGCCTGAAATAAGAGACTTCACCGGCGCACCTTGCCAGTTCGTGCAGTTCCTGAAACTGCTTCTGATATGAGGTAGACTTTGGTAGTCCCTATTCGTTTGGCGAGAGAGGAACGCTCTTCTTCTGCCTTTGCATTTGCTGCTGAGACTTGCTCGTCGTAGGATATAGTGTCGTCATAAGATAGAATGGGTGTCTCTGTGATATCTGTTACGTAGGTATTGTCGAGAGAGATGTCCATGTTTGCGTAGATAGGGTAGAGGATGGATGGTGTTGTTGCAAGCCAGCCAAAGGGTCGTAGTGTGTGTCAGGGAGCTGAGTGGCTTGAGACGCCCGAGGATTTCGACTTGCGCACGGGCGCTTGATTCAAGGCTACATCCCAACAATATCCTACACAGTAATGGCCGAAACAGAGGAGGTGCCGGTTGTAAACAAGAACAAAAGGAATAGGAAGGATAAGCGTAGGTCAAACACTTTATGAAGAGTAATGTCACTAAAGTTCGCCGTCCATAGCCTGGGACACGGATGATATTGACCAGTGAGTGCATTGAATACCCGCGGGGTGACTTCCAATTGACATACATTTTGCGCTTCAGTGTGAGGTCGAACATTCCTGGAATCTGAATGCTTTCTCATATCTAGTCATTTAGTGGAAGATTGAAGAGTTCAAGGCCGCGGATAACAAGGGTGGGACCTTCACCGAAGAATCGTCGTTTGCGACCCTATTCCCAAAATATCGAGAAAAGTATCTGCGAGAAGTATGGAGCGCGGTCACAAGATCATTAGAGACCCATGTAAACATTTTCGTTCTTTCAGGTTGCCTCCGACTCAACCCCTGGGTTTAGGGAATAGCTTGTACCTTGGATCTGATTCATGGTTCAATGTCTGTCCGGACGACTCGGAAAACCTACGACCCGTATATTATCCTCAAAGCTCGAGACATGATCAAACTGTTGTCTCGCGGTGTTGCTATCGGTCAAGCAGTTAAGATTCTGGACGACAGTGTGGCCTGTGATATCATCAAGATTGGGAACATTGTGAGGAATAAGGACAGGTTCGTGAAAAGGAGGCAAAGGATCATCGGTCCAGATGGGAGTACGCTGAAGGTACGCACCGTACTCAGTTTATTTCGTCCCTTGATCTGAATGTAGTATTAGGCCATCGAACTTTTGACTCAATGCTATGTCCTCGTACAAGGAAATACAGTCAGCGCGATGGGTCCCTACAAAGGCCTCAAGGAGGTCAGACGAATAGTCTTGGATTGCATGAAGAACATCCACCCCATATATCGAATAAAGGTCGAGTATATTATATTCTTGCCTGACCTCAAATATCCCTGAACCCTGAAGTAATAGGAACTTATGATCAAGCGTGAACTTGCCAAAGATCCAAAGCTCGCTACAGAATCATGGGACCGATTCCTTCCAAATTTCCGCAGGAAACATCTTAAGACGTCTGAGAAGACGGCGCGTAAGAACGAGAAACTACAAGAGAGGAATGAGGCTAGGACAGCTGCTGGTTTGGAACCGCTCGCCAAAGGCCACGAACAAGTCAAGAAGAAAGTATACACGCCGTTCCCTCCTGCGCAATTACCTCGCAAGGTCCGAACCATTATTTTCCTTTCCTTGAGGAACCTAATCATTGACAAACTGTACAGGTCGACTTGCAATTGGAATCAGGAGAATACTTCCTCAAGAACAAGGAAAAGGAGGCTCGCGAGGCCAAGCGGCGGAAAGAAAAGGTGCATCTTACTTTCCTACTTTATATGCTGAGCTTAACTCTGCCTTCGTGTTTCTAGCAAGAGGAGGTCACCGCAGAGAAGCGTGCGAAGAGGGCAGAAGCCTTCGTTGCACCTGTAGAAACGGCTGAACCTACCGTTGGTGAAAAGCGGAAGCGACAGCGAGACACAGATTTGAACGAGGGTCGTGCAGAGGGTGTTGAGAAGAAAAAGAAGAAAAAGAAACACAAGAAGATTGAAGCGTCGGATTCAGAGTAGCTTTAGTACACTTTTGTTGTCATTTTTTGTCACTACCTTCCCCGTCTTTGGATCATCCTCAAAAGCTGCTTCCACTTCCACTGGTAGCAGCGGCACTGGCTCTCCAAGTACAATTGGTGACCCCCACGGGCCGAAAGTACGGCTAAGTTTAGTGACATTCCCACGGATAGCATGGCTTCAGCCACACCACAAAAAATCTGTGTGCAAACTCGATCGACCGTTCTTCTGCCTACGGACACGCACTCCGTTTTCTTTATCTCTTCCCTGGCTTTCGATCCCAAAAGAACACAAAATGCTCGTCCTTTACGAGACGGCACTTGGTTACTGTCTTTTCAAACTCAGTGATTCCGCAAAAGCCACAAGTGCAGATGTATGGCAAGATTTCGAGACTCCAGAGGGCGCAAACCGACTGTGAGAGAGCTCACTTCACCATTAGGTTCATCACTAATAAAAGGTCATCGTATCTGCTCTGGTTGGAATTGCAAACAGTTTGAAGTTGAAGTCACTGCATCGATTCACTTCGACTGCAACTGCCGTTGAGGAAATTACCGCCCTTCAAGAGGGAAAACTCGGCAAGGGATTGAAACAATTCCTTTCTGATGAAATTGTGGAGAAGGGGAAAGGGAAAGAGTCATTGTTGGTGTCCGATAAAAATTTGGGTGAGCTAGCATAGTTGCATCTCATTTTTCAGGTCGCTCTCACGCGAGATGCGTTCAGGACGATCAATACACAAGAAGTTGGGCATCAAATTGGCAAAGGTGGACACCTCAGAGGGTACCCAGGATTTGTTCCGTGGTATCCAGAGCCAGATTACGGCCTTACTCGATGGTTTGGACCCGAAAGACCTCGCGACGATGAGCTTGGGTCTCAGTCACTCGTTATCACGGCAAGTTTTCGCGATTTTGGTTATCTGGAAATGGAAATTGAACGCTGCATTCTTCCAGGTATAAACTCAAGTTCTCACCAGACAAAGTCGACACGATGGTTGTTCAGGCGATTGCTCTTTTGGATGATCTCGACAAGGAAATCAATATTTATGCCATGCGAGTGAAGGTGTGTTGATTTTGAGCCTCGTTTCTGATGCCGTACTGAACTGAGAGGTATTCTCGTAGGAATGGTATGGGTGGCATTTCCCCGAAATGGCCAAAATCATTGTGGACAACCTCGCCTACGCGAAGGTTATCAAGGCTATGGGTCCGTATACCGAATTTCGAAATCTCATTTTACCGTATTGACACGGTCTCTCAGGTTTCCGAACAAATGCTGCAACCACCGACTTCGCTGCAATTCTCCCCGAGGACCTAGAAGTCACCGTCAAAGCCGCAGCTGAAATCTCTATGGGTACTGAAATCTCAGAGACTGATATTGCACATATCCACTCGCTGTGCGACCAAGTCATTGCTATCACAGCCTACCGAACCCAACTTGCCGAGTACCTCCGGAATCGCATGAATGCTATTGCGCCAAATCTGACTGCTCTTGTTGGGGAACTCGTTGGCGCACGATTAATCAGTCACGCTGGAAGCTTGCTCAGCCTTGCGAAACATCCGGCGAGTACAGTGCAGATTTTGGGTGCTGAGAAAGCGTTGTTCCGAGCATTGAAGACAAAACATGATACCCCCAAGTATGGTCTGATTTACCATGTAGGCGACATTTCATACTCGGTATCCACGGTGTTTCTAAACGGAATCTGTAGGCTTCTCTCGTCGGACAAGCTCCGCCAAAATTGAAGGGAAAGGTATCTATCGTTCAACGGAAACTGGAACATCAGTGTGCTAATATTTCTTTCAGATGGCTCGCATGGTTGCAACAAAAGCCGCTCTTTCAATACGTGTTGACGCGCTTACAGATGCAGATGGTAAATCGGAGCCCACAGCACCATCCATTGGTATCGAGAACCGAGCAAAGCTTGAGGCTCGTCTTCGAGCACTCGAGGAAGGTGGTGATGCAGCTGGTGTTCGAGCAGCTCAGTCCGGCAAGAAACAGCAACGATTCCAGATGACGGGAGAGACCAAAACGTATAACACTGCTGCCGATGACGTCGATTTGATCCCAGCGCAAAGGGAGCCCGAAAAAGCTGCGGTACAGGCTGTACTCGATGTGAAGGCAGAAAAGAAGCGGGCGAAGGAGGAACGGAGGGCGAAGCGACGGGCAGAGAAGGAGAAGGGGAAGAAAGAGGAATCAGATGATGAAGCAGAGACCGCGTTACCTGACGGTGACGCTATGGATGTGGATGGTGAGGAGGATAGCAAAGAGAAGAAGCGCAAGAGGAGAGAGAGCGAGGCTAATGGCGAGGCTGCGACAACAAAGGTTAGTATTGGCTTTCTTATATCCGGTTGTGCTGAGACTCATGTTTCTACAGAAGGAAGAGGAGACCGAAGCTGAACGGAAGGCGAGGAAGAAGGCGAAGAAGGCGGAAAAAGCGGCGGCTGCGGCTGCAGCAGCTACACCTGTAGAAAACGGTGAATCATCATCGAAGAAAAAGCGAAGAAAGTCAGAGGCGTAATGATGTCGTAGTTTTGTGATTGTGGTTGTATCTAGGTTGTTGTATCTTTTCACTGCATGTTACTATTTTTCTCTTGCTTCCGAAAATCTGTTCCTCTTGCTCTCAATTTGAAGCAGTGGTTGGGACGACCGATCGAACGGCAGGTACATGTCATAATTCATGAAAATAGCCTGAGATTTTGTCGAGAGCGTTCGCGCGCCCAATGAGCGTCGAGGGAAGTTGCCCTGATTGGGGTGGCTCTGTGGTACGATCCGGTCAACACCGTCTATCGCCAATTGTAATTCACCAGTGTCAGTGTTTCCACGATTGCCCTCAGGCTTCTTATATTATGCCATGAAGGGTTCAATGCCACCCGCAACCCTTTATAGTCTCTTACCATGTCATCGCTCAGACCCATTATCGTCGTGACCGGAGCAAACAGGTATGATCTTCTCATTCTGCACAAGAGTTCAACTGAGGGTTGGGTTTTCTTCAGCGGCATTGGGTTTGGCATTTGCCACAGGCTTCTGATTCAGCTTTCGCAATTGAGCCCACCAGACACACGACCACAATTTCGACCCATACAGGAGGACGGGCAAGCAGAGGAAATCAAGGTCCCACCATGTGACGGGTTGACGCTCATTCTGGCATGTCGGAGCGAACAAAGGGCAATGGAAGCGAGAAAACGACTGCTGGCTCTTCTGGACGACCAGGTCGACAATGAGAGGAGCAAACCTGGGTACACCGGACACGCGGAGGTATTCCGGGACAACTTGAAGATTGATTTCCATCCCATAGACATGTCCGTCGTCTCAAGTGTTTTCCAGTTCGGTGACAGACTCTCCGAAAAGTACGTTTCTCCTTCATTTTCGCGTGTTGTGTGAATATTCACCTGCGGTGTGTGCGCAGCTACCCATACATTTCCCACCTCATCTGCAATGCTGGCTGCGGTGCATTCAACGGGATCAACTGGCTCATCGCTATGAAGCAGTTTTTCGCACAACCGTTGGTTTCAGTTACCGTGACCGAGTACAAGCGACAGGTTAGCGGGCGCATGAGCGACGATGGGCTCGGGTATGTCTGGCAGTGCAATGTGTTTTCGCATTATGTCCTTGTGAGTTTTCAAATCTTGGGAACGACTCACACAACCTTTGTCTCATCCAATATCCTGTAGTACCGATACACCCAACCACTCCTGGATGCGTACAAGAAAGCTTCGGCGCAGCCTGCGCGAGTATTGTGGACTTCGTCACTGGAGAGTACACCCAGGGCCTACTCCCACGACGATTGGCAACTCATCAAATCGGACAAATCCTATGAAGGCACGAAATACGAAATTGACATGATCAGTCATAATCTTGCGCTTCGAGCTGTGAAACAAGAGGGAGATTCACCAACAATCCGGCATTTCACCGTACATCCAGGAATTGCTGAAAGTAACATGGTCAAAGATCTCGTGTGGGCTTTCTTAGATATCCTCAAATTAATTGTCTTCTATATTGTCCGTCCTTGGTTTTCTCGGCTCTATGAAACAACTGCTAATATGGGAGATTTTCAGGTTCGATTCTGCGGATCTCCACATCACCCAATCACTGCGTACAACGCCGCGGTCTCTGCTACTTACGTCTCACTTGCACCTCTTGCTTTCATACCGACGACGCTTTCGAGCTGGAAACATGTCAAGGTCACATCGTTACCTTCGTCGACTGTCCTCGAAGATAGTCTCATCACAAACAGCCTCTATGCGAATGGTATCGACTCTGTCACGAAAGCACAATCCGCAGAACAGCAAGGGGTCCCACCTCCACTCAAGTTCGGTGCCCAGACGGACAAGTCAGGACGACAACGAGTTGGTGTCATGACCGTATTAGAATGGGAGGAACATGAAAAAGAGGCCGAGTTCCTCGTGGAAAAGTGCGAAAGCCTTTACCAGACATTCTTCAAGCTCAATGCTGTGGAGAAGAAGAGGGCTTTGAGTAGTAATGGGAAAGCTTGAGGGCGGAGGTGTAATGCGTGTACGATCTCGTTCACGGCTCTGACACAATCTGTCAGATAATCTACATGCCGGACGAGGGCCATTGGGAATATATCATTAGCATACACTATTCCATCTAGTTGCTACAAAATGGGTAATCGGATTGTTATCATGGCTCTATGCGTTTTGGTGGAGGGTTGAGTGATGGCGACGAAGACCCAGATCCTGCTGGTCGTTGAAAATAAGGTATTGTGCGTAAACCCTCAGGTGCAGGGCCTTCTGCGTCTAGTCTCTTGTGCGCTCGTTCGGTCTTTACGAGGAATCAATGAAAGGATCGTTTGGGGAGCTGGTNTNNAAAAACTTACAAGTCAAACAGCCGGATTGCCATGCCCCGTTTTCCAATCCCTCCCAGAAGAGTACACGCCTTGCAGAGTTCATTGCTGGACATGTATCCGCATCGTTTGCAAGTTTCTGGATCATGACTATGAGTCTGGCTCCTCACGATACCAAAAGAATGCTTACGCTGTATTTTTTGGTTGGCCTTGACTTCTTCCCTGATCTCAAACGCCTCGCCAGAGTGGATGATATCAATGATGGCACTTGGACGTGCAGCCTCGAGATCCTTGAGAAACACCCTCGCATGCCCTCGGTAGGCATCTGGGGAGTATATACACTCCGTGGAGAAGTAATCAAGTTTCTTGAAGTATGCGTACATGACGATCTCTTTCTCGTACGCGTACTTAAAAGGCTTGGACCTCTGAATTGTATCTTCTCCCTGAGTGCATATTAGAGTACATCGTCCCAAACGAGCAATATCACCCCGCATGACTACGAAGAAAATGACCATAAAAAATTATTTTTGATAACGTCAAAGTAGAAGCAACTCACTGTTCATGAGCACCGTCTCTGCAATGTCGTCCGCATTGTGGCCAGTGACGATGTGATCAACATTCAGAGTGGCAGCACCCCTGTCGAGGGCCTGCCTCCGGAAGACACCACAAAACGTGCAGTTGTTTTTCTTGCCAATCTGTGCGACGATTGCATCCATTGTCCATCCATATAACTCCTCGTATGACAGGATCTTCAGCGGCATGTCATATTGCTCCTGGTTTCGTTTGACGGTCTGCGATATTCTACGTCAAACAAAGAATCAAGGCACTTATGATTTTCACTTACCTCGAGTGAGTCGTCTCGGTACCCGGTGATACCCTCGTCTATTGATAGCAAAAAGAGTTCCAGGCCATATTGATACCGGTCATTCAATGTCTTCATGACATATGCCAGTACGGTAGAATCTAGTTCAGCATTGACGGTTGTCGACATTTTCAATCAGAATCAGTGACACACCTTTTCCACCTGATGCACCTATCGCTACTCGATCTCCCGGCTTGAACAGTCCAGCCTGGGTGATTGTATTGTGCACCTCGGTTTCGAAAACGTAGAAAAAGCATTCTTTACATATTTGTTGGCCTGTCTTTGGTCTTTTTAGAATTGCTCTTGACTCATTGCACAGTGCACAAAGCCGAGGTGGCATGTTACGTGGATTTTATGGCAGTATGTCGGACAATGAGAGGAGGGATGAACAAAGAAAGGTTATCGAGTCAAGGATGCGGTGATGGAATAGGTGCTAGAGCATTGGCCAATCACAGATAACCTCTTCATCAGATCGCTTAGATCAGATTCGGAAACTAACGATTTCGATCAGGCTCTTTCCCTGTACGGAATCCGAGAACTTCATACCTCCTCAATACAGGGAAGAGAAGGGAAGTGGAACAAGGAAAGAAAATACCGCGACGAACTCCAGTGCATCAATACGCAACACTATTTGTGGTAGAGCTCAATATGGACAGGAGGACTGGGCGTAGATTACAGCCTGGGACGTTCAGGCTCAATTGAAGCTTTGACATGTCACGCTTCTCTTTTCGTACCCGTTCGACCAGTCGTCAGTGAACGACGATGAAATTTGATATCAGAGAGAACTGCAGTACTCGTTAATGCTTGAATGCTACCCTCTGCTGATTTCGGGAATGTTTCGTACTTTCTGCACCCTGCCGTCACGGTCAGCCTCCATACTACCTGGTCAGCCTCCACTCTTGACTGGATCTCGATGTCGCCGCAAGATTACTTGAGGCAAAGTGTTGTCAGCCGTACCCTCTGATGCTGGTTGAACACCTACCATCACTTCATGTTGGGGTCGTCTCCGCTGACGGTTTAAGATCAAGAACGAACCGTTCCATCAATGCGACTGTCACATTCTTCCCCGTCACCCTACGAGTGTTTCTGAATTTTTGACGTTATGCTGCCAATCGTCAGAGTGTATACGTCCAACATTGGAGAAACTTGAAGCTTGAAGAGGGGAAGCGCTTATGTCGATCTGCGACAGGATGACGTCGGCATTATCCTTTCCTCGACCGAGCGCGAGCACCCTGCAAGAATCCTTCTTACCACCGTACATTCTACATCCTTGCCCAACTCCTGGTCCTGTCATCATCGTTGAGCCAAACCACAATGTCGAACCTATAGACCAACAAAAGCGCCTCGACTTCCGGCCCGGTAGGGTGAGAGCCCTGGACTCGGAACTCGGCAATGCCTTAATATAAACCCAACACTCGGGTTGTTGTCCTACGTGTGTGCAACTCTTGATAGTACGCTCACTTGTTATCATGTTGGGCTTTGCGGTCTGCTTTGCTCTCGTATCCTGCGTAATGGCGAGGGCAGCGGTGAAGCCCTCGCCAAATGCGGGCCCACAGTTGTTCAGCCCGGTTGACCACGATGGTTCTCAAGAGTATTTCGGAGTGGGATCGAACTTGAACGCAACCTCAACTCTTCACCTATCTTCGATCACTTCTGTGCAAGAGTACTCTTCACTCGCTCATCCGCTATTCCCCCATCACCGGGTCCGCGTGAAGAAGAGTCATTTCTGCGACCCAACGGTAAAGTATGCTGATAATGCGATTTTTGTACCTCTGGACACCTCGGTCTGAAGGGTTCCCTGTAGTGTGTATACCGGATATCTTGATGTGGATGCCGGTGCCAAGCACTTATTCTTTTACTTCTTCGAGAGTAGACGTGACCCCGCAAAAGGTGCGAATATGATCTCGCTCCCGATATGCCCACTCAACTGTTCACTCTATGTGGATCCCAACAGACGATGTGATGATGTGGATCAACGGAGGTAAGTGTCATTTCAGATCCACGTTGTCCAGGCGTCGCTGATCCTTGTCGTCACAGGTCCGGGTTGCTCATCTGCCATGGGGCTACTCGCAGAATTAGGTCAAACAACCAACAAGACCGTGAAGATTATCACACTAAATGGAATTATCAGGGCCTTGCAACATTGACATGAAGAATGCTTCGACCAATGGCACACTTTGGAACCCTCACTCCTGGAACAATGAGGCCAACATATTCTTCCTCGATCAACCGTAGGTCCCCGATCGAAGTGCAATGCTCCGTCTGCTGACCTCCACGCGTCAGGGTCGGTGTTGGTTTCTCGTACGCCGACTTTGGAGAGACCATCGAGACGACCGAGGACGCCGCAGTTAACGTACACGCGTTCATCACCATATTTTTCGAGACATTTCCCCAATTTGCCGGGAGGCCTCTCCACCTATCAGGTGAATCCTATGGTGTTAGCAAATCCCATCTTCTCCCGCTGCGCGCGCTGTTTGACTCGTCATGATATGTAGGGCCGTTACCTGCCATCGTTCGCAAGCTACATCTACGACCAGAACCAAATCGCGAAGCTTCAGGGTCGTCCCACGCTGAATCTTCAGAGCGTGCTCATTGGCAACGGTATCACAGATATCTCAACGTAAGTCGAAGTTTTTCTTTCCTCAGCCATCATCACGGGAGCATCAAATACGTTCACAGGCTATTCCCCGGCCGATATGAAGTAGAATGCGGCACTGCGTCTCTCCCTGTCCCATTCCAGACTATCAGCAACTGCGTTCGGATGAAAGTCGCTGTGAGTGGTAATTGATTGGAAAGAAGGGCATCTATTGTATTGTTTACTGATACCGAGGGATGGGACCGTGTACCAGCTCCCTAGGTGCGTGGCTGCAATGCAACGGAATTGTGTCGACCACTTCGATTCGATCGACTGCCAAGCCTCTGTGGACTTCTGCAATAGTGAATTGAGTACCGGCTACTGGGCGAGCGGTGCGTCTGCCGGCGGGTTTTGACCCCAATGTGGTGGTTGATATCCCATTCTTTTTTCCAATCGTAGGTCGGAACGTGTATGATATTTCAAAGGCAAGTTCTGATGGTCCGCCATCCATCGCTGAAGTTCAGGAGTGAGAAATCTTGTTACTTACTCTATTCTATTTATAGATGTGTGAAGGGGATTCCTTATGTTACCTTGAGAATGGAGTTATCACAGACTACCTTAACCGACCAGAAATCCGAGATATCCTTGGAGTGGAGACACCTAACAACTTTACTAGTTGCAGTCGTGAAGTCGGTGTCAATTTCAACGCTCACATGGACAAATTCTCTGTTCCAGCACAATTCTATGTTGCTGGCTTATTGGAAAGAGGTATCCGTGTTCTGATCTATGCCGGAACATACGACTGGCAGTGTAACTGGGTCGCGAACAAATTATGGGTTGATAAATTGGAATGGACAGGGCAGGCGGAATACAACGCTCAGAAGTGGCGCGATTGGGTTGTCGAGGGCACCAAGGCCGGTGACACTAAGAGGGCTGGTGTGTTGACATTTGCAACCATCCTCGGGGCAGGGCACATGGGTGAGTCTTTGACGGATTGTGATCAATGATGTTACTGCTGGTGAAGTGATGACAGATGCTGACGAGGAACATTTTTTCGTGATAGTTCCGCATGATAAGCCTGCCGAATCTTTCGCGATGGTGTCGAGGTGGCTTGCTGGAAAGGAACTCTGAGCCTGAGAGAGGAAGCAGGGGCGATGGGTTCGCGCCTGCCTGGCGACGGTCTTTCTGCCTCCGAGATGGCCATGTACGAGTACATTCAGCGTCGTGTGCGCCCTGCTGCTGAACTGAATATATTTGCAATTACGGTAGACGGGATGCAGATTGCAGCGATGATGAATTTTATGGGAAGGATTGTTCCTTACCGTGGGCTTAGGCGCGCCTATGGCAAACATGATTGGCTGGGGATGGGATCAGACCCAGGTGGGAAAGCGGCGAGGGACTGTGATTGGTCGACGGTTGTCGCGTTGGTGTCTACGATCAGACAACTCACACCTTTTCTCAAACATCTCGTTGACATGGTGGGTACAGAATGCCAAGGGGAGGTTTCCGAGCTGATAGTGTAAATGACAGGATAATACCCACCCACAGCCTGAGTGTGCCGCTCGGGATTGAAATGGCGTGCCCATAGGCGGGTAACAGACCGTTGCATTGTTCACACTTCGGAAGATGCTTCTCCTATTAGGAGGAGTCAGGCATCAACGAGGAAACCGCATTGCTGGGGAAGGAAGTCTGAGAGTAGAACGAGATGAAAACCAGTTGGGACCTGCCCTTTGCTGGGAACAGGTTCATTGGACGTTACTATGACAATCAAGAGCTTGGTGGCCCCTCCGGTCTCCCCGACCCGAGACTTTGGCGAATGAGAACAGAGACCACAATTGATGAGCAGGTATTATGCACCTATTGTATTTCCGATCAGCCTATCAAGGCTATAAGACAGTCCCCCCGCCTTTCAACTTTTGGCCATCTCACACCTCTCCTTCCCTTCCTTCCTCGTGTACTTTTCTCTCGGTGAGTCCGCTATATAAGTTCCAGTCGTTCGGGGGTCTGACGATCCTTTGCTCTTCTTTCACTACCTCCCTCACCTGGTGTAGATTCTCTGGGTTGCCCGGTAGCGCCCCTGGACTTACGTTCCTTCAAGTCTCAGACTTCGCATTCGTTTTCAGCAGGCTCTATCCAAGTTCCAGGCAGTACTTACTCGGTTAACACTAGCTGTACACCATGCGTTTCTCAGTAGCCACCCTTTCTTTTGCGTCTCTCGCTGCCCTAGCGGCATATACTTTCGCCGCTCCCATCAAGAGGACCGTGAGTGCAGTAGACTTGCAAGTTCTCCGTACGTAAAAGAAATATCTCGCGTCATCTATCCTACTGACATATCATATGTTTATTTCAGAATTTGCATATGTCTTGGAATTGTTTGAGACTTCGTTCTACACTCAAGCTCTTTCTGTGTTCCAACAACAAGATTTCATCAACGCAGGATTCCAAATTGCCGATGTTGCCATTCAGCAATTCCAGGCCATCCAGATTGACGAAACCACTCACGTCTCCATTCTCCAGGTATGATGCACCACCTTTCACCGCTCTCTTTCATAATTGACATATTCGGATCTTTCAGTCGACCATCAGCTCTCTCGGAGCTACACCTCTCTCGACTTGCCAGTTCAACTTCAATGCCGCTCTCCAGAGCGTCGAAATTATGGCCGCCACTGCCCGTCTTGTTGAGAATCTCGGTGTCTCCGCCTACCTCGGAGCAGCTCACCTCATCACCGACCCCATCCTCTTGACCGCAGCTGCCTCCATTGTCACCATTGAGGCCCGTCATCAGACACTCTTGAACATCTTCCAACAGGGCAGCGCCATCCCACAAGCGTTTGACATTCCCTTCATGCCCTCTGAAGTGTTGGCCCTTGCTAGCCCCTTCATCTCTGGCTGCGACCTTGGTATCTCCGGTATGCCGTTCTTCCTTTGTCAAAATCCGATCTATCATTCATTGACTTGTAATCATTCTTCACAGCATTCCCCACTCTCACTGTCACGAACACGGAGGTCATTACCATCGGAACTACCCTTTCCTTCTCTTCCGTTGCAATCACCAGCGTCGAAGTACGTTCACAAAATCACTCTTCTTTTCCATTCAATCTCTGACAAAACTTTGAAAAATAGAACCTCTTCTGTCAAATGATCATCGGTGGCTCACCCTTCGCCACAGTGTTCCCCATCAGCTCTTGCGTCGTCCCCAACGTCAACGGACCCGTTGCCATCTGGATCACCAGCGACAGCCAACCCCTCCTCAACAACCCCCGTGACCGTGCCACCGACAAGTTCATCGCTGGCCCCACCATGATCTTTGTTGACTCTTCCCAGGACGTCCTCGGCCAACTCGCCCGTGGTTCCTCCTCATCTCTCGCAGGTCTCACCAGCAGCGTCCCCATCGGTAACACCGTCATCTCCACCATCACTCCCGGTCAAGCTTCCGCTGTGATCTCCAGTGCCTTTGCTGGCTCCACTGGTCTCTTGACTGTTGATGGGCTCTCCCCCGTCCACTAAACGTTCACTCTCCCCTTGACTTTCTCGAGAGATTTTCGTTCTCAATCTCGGGAATCAGTCAGATGGACGATCTTGTCAAGTTGAGTTGACTGGGAAACGGACTTGCTTGCTTGCTTTTTTGCTATTGTAATGGTGATGCATTGATGAACGAGCACGATGTTGTTGGGTTCGGGTTTGGCTCTTTCCCTCCTCGTTATTCAGTAGGTTTTCGTTGGCTTTCTTCTTCGCATAAGGGACACTTTTGTTCGTCTTCTTGAACATCCCCTTTTTCTTCAGTTCTTTTTGACGACGTTCATAGACGTCTTGATGGTCTTGATGACCGCAAATAGAAAAAAGGGACTTTACCTGGCTCCGAAATGGCTGCTGTCTCGCGCAATTGTCACCCTTGGTGTGCGTCACTCCTGTTCTTGTGGCCAGTGTTTCATATAACCTACAGTACTGCCTTTTTTTTTTTGTGTTCTCGCATTCTTCTTTCGCATTTTTTTTTCACCATCCCATTTACTCTCTTTACACACTTTGGATCTTGCTAGTCTTTCTACACTGTTGTAAATTCGCGTTTCTGAGATGCCAGGAAATACAGAGAATTTCCCATCGAGAGAAATATCATACACATGTTGTGACACCCACGGGGAAGTGTCGACTCTCTCAAGAAATCGTTCGGTGAATAACTAGAGAGAATGCAAAGGGGCATATGATTGGTGGTTTAATCGATGTATAAAATACAGTGTAATGGATATTTGCGATGAGATTGAGAGAGCATATACGAGGGGGATTTAACAAGACGGAGGGGGATAGCGAGAGAAACGTTAAGGGTTCGTATGCAGTACCATTTGGCACAAAGTGGGACGGATGGGAAGTCTACAGGTAATTAGAGCTGCAAAAGTCATTGTAAGTGTCGTAACCAAGTATTCGAGGGGTAAAAAGGATATCGGTGAGAAATCCATCGTCGGGGTAAGTCGGGGGAGTGTGGGGGATCGGCAAGCGCGAAGCTTGCAGCAAGTCTCAATCATCGTCGCTATCATCGCTACTCGATGTCTCATCATCCTCGTCCCAAAGACCGGCATCTCCACCTCCGGCAGCCGCGTTCCAACTCATGGGTTGGCCCTGTTCTGACGAAGCGATAGCTTCCGCCAAGAAATCATGCGGCTCTTCCTCCTCTTCAAAGTCCATCTCCAGCTGTCTAGCCATTTCTCTCTCTAAGAAATCATCATCTTCCTCGCCATCTCCATCTTCGCCCATGAATGATGACAACTGGTGGGGCTCTTCGATACTGTGTCGACGATTAGCAACGGGTACAATTTCCTCCATGACCATCTGTGAAAACGGTATAGGCGCAGCCGAGTTCGCCGGAGGTTCAGTTACTTCTTCAAGTGCATTATCCCAGTAGTCATCTTCATCACTCGATTCGCCACCCTGTTGAGTTGCAGGAAGTGGTTCCGGGAGAGCCAGAGGTGGTCCAGGTAGTGAGATTCCCTCCGATGCAGACGGCAATGCAAGGCTGACAGGTGCCTTCGGTTTGGGAGGGGGCGCAGGTGGGGGTGATGGACGTTTACGCTTAGGTGGCGGAGCTGGTGTGGGCAGACTGAGAGTAAAGTGTTCCTCTTCTGGCTGACGAGCTCGCTTGACACCCGCTACGGGTTTGGGTGTCGGAGTAGGCTTCGGGGGAGCAGGAACAACAGGCGCTGTCACAGCCGCAGCTTTAACTTGCGTTTTACGCGGCTTTTGGGGCATCATAATGTTAACAGCCTTTGTCTTTGTCTTCGCCTGGGTCGCTTTCGGTGCAGATGTAGCTGCAGCCTTCTGTTTCGTGCGGGGATTGATCATCTTGGCGAGTGGACCCTCACTATCATCGTCGTCATCTTTCGGGGGAGGAGGTGCTGACTTCGCACTGGCAGCCCCTTTATAAGCAGGCTTTGGCCTCGGCTTCTTGTCTTGGGTCGTTGGACTTGGCTTCTTTGGGGGAGGGGGAAGGACAGGTTCTGTTGGCAAAGCTTCAAAATCATCGTCGGGCTCTCCTTCAGCATCTTCATCCTCGAGTAAAGCTGCTTCAAGCTCATCTGCAGCAGTACGGGCCAGCGCGCTCTGCGTTCTACTAGATGTCCCATTGGGTTGTTGTGCACGTGAGGTACCAGATGGCGAGGGTCGGGCGGGTTGTGGAAGAGCTGGAGAGGAGTGTGAGCTGGGATCGCGGGTCGGAAGGCCGGACGCACGAGAAGCGGGGTGCCTAGGACCTGATGGTGTCCTGCGATCATAAGTAAGACCAACATATGCATCCAATTTCTCAAGGGTAAAAGTCTATCATTTGAGAGACAAGCATGCTCAGAAATGACCGAAATAAGCGTGAAAGGGAGCATACCCCCATCTCCTCATCATAAATGAGAACGCACTCCCATTCTTTGGCTATCGTTTCAGTACCAACGAAACTGTGACCGGTTTCGCCGGACTGATATGATGTGTGAGCAAACGCGGGAAGCGGTGTGAGGGTGGCAAAACCCACCTGGACACTGGCACGCTCGACCGTAACACTCGCCGATTCCTTGGTTCTCTTTACTTCGATTGTTCCAGGTTTGGCAGGGTCTACTGACTCTGGCATGAAATTATCTGAGGGGGAGAAGGGGGACGTTGTGAGCGTCAAGGGACTGACATAGACAATGATGGGAGCCCCGAGAAATGGACGAACATCGGAGGGCATAGAAATCCTTTGCTGGCATTTTGTTGTTCATTGCGATGCCCCTTCGGGCTTTGAGTGCCCTTCCGAGGGATGAACCTATCTGAGCATCGTAACGGCCAGCAGCTGGCATCCAGGAGTTTGAGGAGGAGGCTGCCATTGAAGGTGGGGTATCGAAGGGTCGAGTCGGTGGTATCGATTTGCGGAGTCGTGAGAAGCGTCGAGCCTCGAGATGATGATGGTTTGGAAGAAAGAAATGATTTAGTGATTGGTGCTTTCGCAAAGCCCTTTTTACGGCTTTGTGCAGCGATTGGGCCTTGGGAGGTGGAAGTGGGCCTTTTGCCAGTGGATGGCCAAGTCGGAGGAAAGGGACGCTGGGTTGGGCTCGCTGTTGGGACAAGGGGCAAGGCGCCTCTTTCGATCAGATCACGGCATCGCTCGGCTCCTTTAGCATATCACGTGCACTAGGTATCTTTATGGGCGCTAACGCCGCCACAACGCTCTTGGCGCATCCCCGGCCACTATCCCGCAGACTCGGAGTACAGTATCTACAGTAGCCTGAGTAAAAGTACATTCACTTTCTACGATGCAGCGACAGCAAGTAGATCGCCTCCTTCAAGTACTCCGCCCGTTCAGGGTCGTCTTCAACCTAGATTGGTTTGAGACACAAGCAACCAAATACAATAGAGTTCGTTGTCACCTCCTTCCACGAAAATTCCTTCTTGAGCAGCGCAAAGAACCTTTTGTCGGCCTGACAGTACAACAAATTCAGGTACATAGACTCGTGTAGACGGAGACACGGTGTGCTCACTTTCCGTCGCTTTTTATAGCAGAATAAAATTTCGGGTTCCCGATCGCGGGTGAGATCGACCAGCGTCGACACCAACAGCGGGAACGCGGGTTCAAAATAAACGCAGTCCGCGGCAAGGATTATATCGATCTGCGGGAGGTCCTTCGGGACCGCTTCACCCCTGTCCGAAAATCAGTAACACGCATGAGCTCGATCCCCCAGTGAACTATAGACATGAGTCGGAACAGGACCAGTTGAGCTCCATCACTGCGACTTTGTCAGAGAGATCGTTGAGTTCCACGTTTCTGGCCATCATGTTGACGAGGGGGCTGGACAATCAAAATCATTATCCTTGGTCGAGAGGATGGCCAGAGGGTGGATACACAACGAACGCTTGATCAGTGATCCACACATGCGCACCCAGCATCCCCGCAACCAGTCCAACAAGCCCTGTACCGCTTCCCAGTTCGAGAATTGTCTTGCCGGAAAGTGATCCCCTCCGTGCAATGTATCTTGAGAGAACCTGCGACACAGCCGAACATTTATGGGATGATACGAACATTCATCGACGTGAACTCCGTTGATTAAGACACAGTATGGGTGGGACAAACCTCCCCTGCGGGCCAAGCTACGCCTCCGCACCCTGGCGATGCATCGATGGCCAACTTGATAGTCAGCGGATCGTGTGCGCCGCTTGCAGAGGAATTGAATGTCAGTTCGATAGTTTGATTTTGTACGGATGGGGCTTGTGCTGGGAGGATAGCTTCCGAGTCGAGCTGCTCGTCGTTCCGGAGATGCCTGAGAGGATCGAGTTCATTGAGCTTCTCCTCGAGGGCCAAGTCGGTATTGCATATTGGGGTCTCCATCCGAGAGACCAGCAGAACGTGGGCTGTGTCCAATACCGTCGTGTCGAATGGAAGATAAGATTTTGCACGAGGAGTGATGAGGATTTAGGGTCAAGCAAGGAAGCAATCATGCCTGTTGTAATGACATTTATAAGATGCCACCATAGTGTATACGTACATGACTTAAGCGGCCCCTGCTTATAATTTCTCAACCGAGGGCTTCCTCCTTCCACTCCAACACACGCGATATCTCCTTCCACCTCGTTGCTCTCTTCATTCCCCTCATCTCTCCCAACCCTTCCCCAGCCTCTCCTGTTCAATCAGCGGCGCCAACAACCCCCCGACCCCGACGCAGTGAGTAATTGAAATATATCATCTCAGACCCTGGACGGTGATTAACCGACAGCGTCTCGTCGCATTCTACATTTCGCCGATCACGAATACTTGACAGAATCCTGAGCTAGGGCGACTCATTTTACGACCTCGAATCCCTTCAAATCAACGACATTGCACGACTAGACTCTACTCCACACCACGACTCGGACCCCCCAATGTCGACCTCAGAGTTTCACGAAGCTACCTTCAGGTGGTAAGTTTTTCCGCTCGCTTATTCTCGCTTTCGCACCACCGAATCAACTCACCAAAACATCGTAAACCCGCCAGGCCATACCCAGCATCAGACGTCATTGTCACTGGCAGTTTTGATGGGGTACATCTCGTTATCTCCGCAACCTAATGTTCAACTTTTGAGCTCACCGACAATGTGCTTTACAGTGGTCTCGTACCATACACCTTCCACGTACTCCGTCTGGGTACTTCCAAGGTCTCGTTCAAGTCCCATGGGGTGAAAGGATCACCTACAAGTATATCGTCGACGGGAGATGGACCACAACCGATAACCAGCCAACAGAGTTAGACCCCATGGGCAACATCAACAACGTCTATACTTCACCCGCTCGACCACTCGCATCGAGGTCATCTACTCCCAAAGCCACTGAACCCAAACTCGCCCCAGAAACAGAGAAGCCCAACACCGTCGGTCAAGTTAACGGGATCCTGGGAACTGCCAAAGTCACAGCCACCCAAATTGTTGAGGCCATAGCACCGGGTACGACTGAGCTCGGAGAGGACACCCCGGCACAGACCCCGACCCCTGTTCCAGAGAAGGTTGAAGAACCCAAGCCCGCAGAAAAGGCTGTTGTATGTCCTCCTCGATCCTTTTTGTTCTCTATCTGACCCCAATTACCAGGTAAAACCCCCACAACCGGCTCCCGAGGCTACCCCAGTTGAAACACCTGTCCCAGAACCATCTGTGCCCGCACCTGCCCAAGAGGTCGAACCAGAGGCGGTTCTTCCTTCAACTGTCAAATCCGCAGACGTTCTCCCCGTTGTGCCTGTTCCTCTTGTGCCCCTTGCGCATGAGGCACCACCCGTAAATGCTGACGGCAAAGCTGTCGAAGAAACCCCAGCAGCTGAAAGCACCCCAGCGACAGCGGCAACAGGCTCCGAAGTCAAGCCACCTGCAGAGGCTTCGACCCACACCCCAGTCAAAGCAAACGGTAAAACCGTGCCCCCAGCTGATGATGCGCTCCCACCGGCTGCGCCGAAAGAGGTTCCTCTCNCNGATACACCNCCNACTAATGNNNGNACCANNNCAACTGACAAAAAGCCTGCCAGTACTTCTTCCACCTCGTCTCCTGCGCCTCCAACACCTACTACTCCCACACCGCACAAGGAGAAACGAACAGGTTTCCCTACTTTTGGAAGGAAACATCGCCATTCTTCGAGCTCACATTCTGCCGTTACTGAAGAAGGAGAATCGCCGACGAATAGTCCTGGAAAGGAGTCCAATTCTAGTGTGAAGGGCAGTACGAGGAGGAAGAACCGGAAGAGTTTCTTCGGGAAGATTATGGACGTTTTCCATCATGATGATCACCATCATAAGGAGGAAACAAAATAACCTCATTTTTTTCGATTGTTTCGTTTTTTGAGTTTTGGGTCTGTATCATCTCTATAGTAGTTGTAGTTTGTGGTTTGTGCATGATATGGTTAATGATGGTTTATGACTTCCTCTCTCTATCTCTTCTTTTTCGTTTCTCATTTCCTCCGAATACATGATTCATCTTAGGTAGTGTTTCCTCTCCTCCCATTCTAACGAATGCCGCTAGTAACGTTCTGGTGGCCAGTCACCGACATCATTTCTAATACCCTACAACGCTCTGGTATTGCATGTAACCAGACAACATTTCTCTCCGAAATTGGACATAATTGCATGCATTGTTTCATTGATAGTATTTTCTTCTTTTTCTCGTACTCACATAAAGGTGTATCGAATGAAGAGAGTACAAATAATGGTTGGTTCGAAGAACGGCAAGAGAAAGGGCAAGGAATCTACGATACTACAAAACCACGACACCAAGCGTTCAAAAAAGAGGGCAAAAAGAGCAAAGGCTGGTGATCGGAAACATAGAAATCGTGAAACTACGAGTATCAAACAAACTTCAAGCATCAATAGCTTCGATTCCCCAGAAAATAACCCGTTTTTCATGCATGATGCATAATCATATTCCTTCTACACGCGTTCACCGTTACCGTTTTTTTTTCAACCTATCGACCACCTTTTTTCTCCACCCTCCACTCCTTGAAGATCCCGTCCAAACTCTTATAAAGCAAATGACTCGGCAAACACCTGATAATCTCCCCAACTCGCTCTTCTACCTCTCCCTTCCCACCATCTCCCACCGCTTTCTTCGCGAATTCCACTGCGAGCCTGAAAATCGCCAAGACCGCGAGGGAGACATGAGTCTGTTGTGCGCCATGCGCGGATCCTTGCGATAGTGCCGAGAGGAGTGGACCAGAGACACTGGGAGCCGAGATGATGGGGGTGGATTGGGAGTACGAGGCGCGTTCGCCCCGGACGAGGCGGAGGAGTATTTCGAGGATGTTGTCGGTTTCAGTCATGTGTGTGCGGAGGAATCGTTGGCGTTCGATTTGGACGCCGACGCTGGAGTTGTTGGACCATGCTTCGAGGACTGTCCAGATAGTTGGGGGCTGCGAAACATACCACAGAGCGTATTGTGAGCAGGGCTCGGAAAGGAACGAGGAGTCTTGGAACTTACTGGATCAGGGTCTACAACTTCAATCTTCTTCTCCCACCCATCGGCAGCATCGCCGGCTACCCAGAACATTCGTCCAAACATACTCTTCAGCCATTCTTGTACGTCTCCAGTCTTAACCCAACGTGGTTCTGACAATGGCTTTTCACGATCTAAATGGGCAATCAAGACACACTTGCATGGTGTTTGTGCCTGATTGAAAGGCGGGACGGTAGTATCCTCTGGAGAAGCGTGTATCAAGTCCAAAGGGGAATACGTCGTAGCAGAATCAGAAATAGCTTCAACCTACGAGAAAAAGCAAACAAACAGACGATAAGCGAATGCGGACAGTAAGCATATGTGGAGAACACTCACCAGGATTCCTTTGAAACGTGTATCAAGTTTGCAAATGTTCATATGAACTTCGATTCGACCTTCGGATCGGAAAACCCGAATACTATCCACAATCTCCGCGTCGATAATGATGCGCTTGGCACCCGCAGCATATGAGATAGATAATCTGTTCGCAGAGGGCGTCTTTTCTCCCGACGTGACTGGTTTGGGAGGTATGGGATGAGTGATTGTTGTTCCTGCGTTCGAAGGGGGCGCGGAAGGTTGCGTTCCATCTTCTGTCTGTTCGTCGTCTTGCTTTGGTGTTGAATCCCCGAACAGGGCAGTTGTGTCTTGGGTAGCTAAGAGGCCCATTGGTTGCTGGCTCTCGTCGTTGAGTACCGTCGAAGCGTAAGGAGAGAACGTAGGGTCCTCGTCAGGTTCTGTCGCGATAGAAGTAATAGATTCGGAAGCTTGCAAAGGCGCAGGGCGCGAAGGACTTTGCGAA
Source organism: Meripilus lineatus (assembly GCA_027627245.1). Taxonomy (NCBI): domain Eukaryota; kingdom Fungi; phylum Basidiomycota; class Agaricomycetes; order Polyporales; family Meripilaceae; genus Meripilus; species Meripilus lineatus. Next base: position 15,056 of record JANAWD010000189.1, on the reverse strand, counting down.
TCTTTGTCTTGAGCATCTGTGTTGTGAGGACCGCCATTGACCTCATCTCCGTTGGTTGTATTGGCCCTTTGGGCAGCAGAGTCAGAATCAAGATGAGTAGAAGAAGAAACAGATTGCCCAGGCGCCGAACTTTCATCGGCATGGGAAGGAGAAACTTGAGAAGGAGCCAAGGAATGAGAATCATGAGGAGAAGGATTCTGAGGGTCATTTGGACCCGGAGTCGGGACGATGCCATTCTCATGGTGAGTGCTATTCTCACCATGTTCCCCATCTGGTGGAGGAATATGAGTTTCATCAAGGCCCACCCCCATATGACTATCATCATGAATGTCATCATAGACATCGCCCTCAACTAAAAAGAAATCCCAATATTAGCGGTTTCGGACAGGAATGCGACTACTCGTCGCGTCCGGGACTTCCAGGCCTCGAACAAGTCATGAGAAGACTTACCATAGTCCTCTCCAATAGCATCAGCATCGTCATCATGATGAACTTCTGCTTCATCGTTCTGAGTATGGTCTCCAGCCTCGACCTCGTTATCAGCCTCATCCTCCCCGATAGCAGCCATAAGCCAGTCCGCTTCACTAGCAGACTCTGCCACACTTGGGGCAACACTTCCACGACCAACCGCCGTTTCTGAACCATCCACGTCAACTGTAGGAGCAACGCTACTGGAATCGTGATCCAATCCAGGGGGAGGGGGAGGAGGTCCACGGCCATCCTCCACATCTCCATCGTCGTCGTCCAACTTTTTGCGTTTCCCTTTCCTCATACTAGAATCAGAGGCTGCTGCATATGCATTCTGCGACGGGATCGGATGAGAATCATCAGCGGAAACCGGCGTGTGGAAATAAATACGAATCCGAGAAGGAGGGGGAGGCATAGCAGGATTGGAGGTCTCTGCCTTGGCATTAGAGTCTGCTGGTGCAGGGACTTCAGATTTGGCAACCGACTCGTCGGCATCGGAGGTAGAGGCTGTAGTAGTAGATTCTGCGGGCCCATTCTGTTCCACCACCTTGTTATCAGCCTGACCAGTAGAGGTCGACTGAACATCTGAAACTTCTGGTTTGACCTCTGGAGCATGATCCTCCTTGGGAAGAACACCCCAGCTCCAAGACAAGTCTGCGATCTCAAGACCAATAATCTTGAAATCGGTCAAGGTCCTCCTATTCTCGTCCTTCTTACCAGAAGAGAAATTAGACGATGAACCACTTTCTCGAGGGCCATGAGGGACCCCAGAATCATGGCGGTTGCGATTACCACCAAAGTTTTGGTTACGCGAACGGAATGAGGTAGAACCCGAAAAACCTTGTTGGTGATGATGCTGTTGTTGGGGTTGATGTCCATGAGAGAATCCTTGCCCTCCACCGGAATTGAAGGATCCTCCTCTTCGATTTTCACGATTGGAAAAAGCACGATTGGAGCCGCCATGCCCACGCATACTACCACTGCTCTGCATGGGCCCTCCTCCACGACCTCCCATATTGTTATACATCCCTCCACCTCTTCCCCGACTCCCTCCCCGATTCATGCTCATCGACCCGCCTCGTCCTCGACCACCGCTCATATTTCCTCCCCTACCACTCCCACCTCCTCCCGAAAACCCGCCTCGATTCCCTCCCAAGGGAACCTGATTAGCTCCAGGAGGCCCACCACGACCGTGTCCATGAGATGGCCCTTGATTCTGATTATACATGCCAACCCCTACACCCCCACCAAGAGGCGCCCCTTGTCCTTGTGGTGCAGGAGGGGGTGGAGGTGCCTGAAACTGGGGTTGAGGGGGTCCTCTATGTTGATTCGGTCCATCGAAGCGTTGCCGCTTGGCCGGAGGTAAGTGCTGGGGCGATGCATGATGCGCGTTTGGGGGCCGATTATGCTGCCGGTTCTGTTGCTGCTGTTGAGGAAAGAATTGTGGAGGCTGCTGAAAAGGTGGTGGTGCCGGGACTTGAGCCTGGTATGGTGCTTGCGTGGCTACAGGTTGGGGAGGTGCGACCTGAGGTACGTAAGGCTGTTGGTATACGCCAGCCTGAGGTTGATACGGGTTGTACGCGGGTTGCGGTGGTTGCGGAGGAGGTTGAACAACTGGAGGTGGTGGTTGGAACGGTTGCTGCTGCCTCTGCTGTTGTTGTTGCCAAGATAAATTGGGCTGCCCGCCATATCCGTAGTTCGCGTACAAAGCAGATTGCTCAGGAGGTGGTCTTGGAGGCGGCTGAGCTGGCTGTGCTTGAGACCATTGTGGGTTATAAGCCGCTACTCCTGGTTGCTGGGCTTGCTGAGCTGCTGCTGCTGCTGCCCAGTAAGCAGTATAATCATGTTGGGTAGGCTGTGGGGGTGGAGGTCCGGGCGGCAGAGGAGGCTGTTGCGGAGTATACGCTGGTGCGACCGCGAAAGGATTTTTGTTCATTGAGGCCAAGTTGTCTATGTAAAATCAGTTAGAGCATAAATTTTGAGGGAGTTCGTGAGGAAAGTCGTTTCTTGAATATGAAGAGTATAGAATATCTCGAGGAGAGTCGAGCACAAAGCCGCCGCACAAGCAAAGGCAGAGCTGGCACGCTTTCGGACTCCGCCACCCACAATCTCCTTCCGTCAAATTCGCATCCAATTTCACAGCAGTGGCTGCAGCCCTTTTTCCCAATCAGAAAATTCACCCTCTCGTCCATACCCACACAATTTCGTCAGAGGCATCGTCATGCCGAAAGAATTCCAGAGGAAACGAGGCAGGAAACATAAGAAAAAGGCCGAAGAAGACGCCCCTCCAGAGATAAATCAAGACCAATATACTTCAGAGCCCCAGGCTGGGCCTTCATGGATAGTCCCTGCCTCTAATAATAATGCGACAACCAACCAGGAGGCACCCTTTGGGTTTGTGGATGCAGAAGTGAAGGCATACTTCAGGACAGTGGATACGCAGATACGGGAATGGCAGGAAGAAGGTTTTCATACGGCAGAGGTGGAGGAAGATACTGACCCAAACGAAGGTACATCTTAACACAACCCTCACACTCGTGTTTGCATTAATTCCGAGGATGGGACCTAAAGATCGTAGATTGTTCTTTGTCGCCGCATTGAATGAGATGTCTGGCAAGGAGAGAGAGTTAGCTACAGATCCTGACTGCTCCAGTATCCTGGAACGAATGTCATATTCCATGGACGACTTTGCACGCAGAGTGTTCATGGATAGACTAACCGGATCGTAAGCCTTCTCCCCAACATCACCCCCGTAACGTTGTTGAATTGAACTTCAGATTTGAACAGCTTGTGAAGCACCGTTTTGCTTCGCATGTCTGCCAGACATTCTTTGCCATTGCAGCCGACACAGTATCCAGAGAGGTCAGTCAGAAGTGAACTATTTGGGGTAAAGTCTCCTCACGTGCACTCTATAGGCTCGAGGTATTCTCCCTCCCGTCCCTGAATCGGCAGACGAAGGTGAATTGAGGACGCTTACTCGACTCGTTTTGGACGTGTGTGAGGTAGGTTCGGTTGTTTATAACTCCTTTTGGTTTCGCTCATCCTTTTCTTAACCCCCACACAGGAATTACAACCAAATCTTTCCTCCTTGATCATGGACCCTTTTGCATCACATGTTGTTCGAGCGCTCCTTGCTCTGCTGTGTCCCCATCTCTATCCACAGGACCAACCGAACAGGTCCTCACACGTCAGGTCAAAAAGGAGTGCTGCATACAAGGCGAAGCAAGGCACCATGTCATCGGTCTTTGCGGGAATAGACAAAAAGGTTCAAGCAAAATCCGTGCCCGTTGATTTCACAAGGGCAGCCGGACAATTCGTGACCTTGCTCAGAGAATCTCTGGACCAAAACGAAGTACGGGCATTGGCCGCTAATCAGGTCGCAAGCCCCGTGCTCCAGGTACGTGTATCCTTTTGTACAGGGTACTCTTTCTCATACATGATCATTTCAGATGCTTCTGGAAATTGAAGCGGATCAACGAATACATGATTCTCCAGGATCGCTTATGGACAGTGTCCTCGCTGGACTGATCAGCGCTCTCCGTATGAATAATATCCACCTTTACTACCCTTTCATAACTCTAATTCATATTGATCGATAGACGAGGACGCTTCTGCGGTCCCTGAACCGTCAGACTACGTTGGAACCCTCCTCCGAGATCCAACGTCTTCTCATCTCCTCGAGACGCTCGTTTCACGATCGCCGTCCGGTGCCTTTACTGTCCTATGGGCATCATATTTCAAGGGCAAACTTCCTAGGTTAGCTGTACACCCTGTCGCAAACTTCGTTGTGGCAAAGGCCCTTGAAAGAGTCGACGAGGAGCAACTATCCGACGCTTGTCAAGAAATTGAACCTGTGGTGCCAAAACTCGTCAGTGAGTACGATATGCACATGTCAACAGGGTTACCGGTCTTACAAGTGAAGTAGAGACTTCCCGGATGGGTGTGTTGCGTGCGTTGATTGATCGGTCCGCTACGTTACATGCACGAGAAGGAGAAATCATGGAGGTATGTTGATCGTACCGTAAAAGGATTTAGCTCATTGTGGACCTATATCTAGACAGTTTACAAGGCCTTTGACCTGACGTCGGCTGAAGATCGCAAACTCCTCGTACCTTGTGTGCTCCGCTTGTTATCGTTAAAGGTACGCTCGGTCTTCCTATTTTGTATTGACCACTTTGTCCATGTTATGTTCAGGAGTTCCAAGATGCTTCTTCGCTTGCGAAGAAAGAGCCCGAAGACCCAACCGAAGGCCAACACCAAAGGCGAAGGAAGGATACGACGACTGACCCAATGGAACCCAAAACACAGGGTGCCGTCCTCTTACAATCCCTTCTTCGGCTCCCATCACCTTCCAATCAACCAGTCCTGGACAGGTACGTTTACTCATCCCATCACAAGGATTTGCGACAAACTAAATACCGATACAGCATACAATCACTCTCCGTAGACGATCTACTAGCCATGGCCTTCCACGTCACCTCCTCTCGAGTTCTCGACGCAATCTTCGACTCCCCTACGGTCCCTCCCAAATCAAAACGAGCCTTTGTCCTTCGGTTCATCGGACACTTCCATATCTTGTATGATGACCGAATAGGCAGCCGTGTCGGGGACCGATGTTGGGCCTTTGCTGATCCGTATTTCAGGGTACGCCCTCCATCCATCGTACCATTTCTCGTCTCATTGACACCCTCTTATTCTTTTGAATATGGATTGAATTGCTGCTTCAGGAGAAAATTGCACGATCAGTGGTACCACACGAGAACACACTCGCAGGATCCTCGTACGGCAAATATTTCACCCGAAATCTCAACTTGCGACTCTTGAAACGAAATCCCGAAGAATGGAAAACCTTTCAAGCCAAAGCCAAGTTCCCAGATCATCAACCGCCCTCTACTGAAGACCCAAAATCGCACCCAGATAAAATGCAAGGCATTGAAGAAAAAGGACAACACAACCTACACCAGAAACATTCTTCAGATCAACCTTCAACATTAGCGTCAGTTTCAACCGCAACGACAAAGAAGGAGAAAAAACGCAAGATCCGGGTCGACAATGAGATTGATGAGTTATTTGATAAAGCCATTGGAAAGAAAATCAAACGAGCGGGATTGGGCGAGACAGAGGATCAGAAAGGTTCCAAGGATAATTCAGGAGAGTCCGAGTCGAAGGGCGTAAGAGGTCTGAAGAAGGACAAGGACAAGAAACGGTCGAAGGGGGGCGAGGCGGGTGACAAGGTGCTTGAGGATGTCATGACTGCCATTAAATCTGCTCCCAAGGATGGGGATCGTAAGATAAAGAAACGGACCAAGCACTGACTTGCTCGAGTACTGCAGTTCGAGAGATGTTATCGCGATGAAGTTGACACTGCATTGCTGCCCTTTTCTCCAAAAAGTAGAATCAATATCCAGTATATATTCGTATATTTGTGGGCAGTCCCGAAAAGACGCCAGCAAAGGTACATCCCGTCCAATTGAATAGACATCTATCAACCTATAAAGCCCTGCCAATTTACAGCATATCCACATCACCATCACCATCCGGCCTCGGTTCACCTCGAACGACAGAATGTACGAGTTCCCTCCTAACCTCAGGTCCAATCTGCGGATGAGGATTCGCTCTGACGACATCGAGAAGTGCATCCTTCTGATCGGGTGTAAGATCGGACGCGTATCTGTAAGTATATCAAGACATGTCAACCCCGGGTCCATGGTTGCATGCATCCATCAATCAAACACCACCCAACACAAGCACAAAGAAAAAATTCGAGAAGGAACCGAGACCGAGATCTCAACGAAGTAAAACCGAGGGTCGGGGTTCAACGTTCCACGTTCAATCAAGGTTGAATTAAAATGAACGATCGAAATGGAAATGAAATGAATGGACAACGAAACAAGCCGTTGTGGGTAAGTACGGGATTTACATACCGTTGAACAAAGACCAAGAGACTTTGATGCCACAAGACTGGGAGTTTTTGTGCACTTCCGGGGCCGCGAGCTTTATACGTGTTTGAAAGGCGAATAAAGTGGAACACCAATGCATCAACAACTTTGTAAGGAAGTGCGTGTTTCTTGTCGAGAAGAATTCGGATGAATAATGAGTTTGGGCCTGACAAAGAATCCAGATTGCAGATTATGGGTAAGCAAACGGGTTGTTTGAGGGAATTTGGGCGTACCAGAGTAATCCATGTTTGCAAGTCTGATTAGGGCGGCTGATGAATGGAGTAATGGGACTTTGACTTTGGCAAGGATGGAGGCGATAATGGCGGCTTCTTGTAATGTGCATCCATTCTGATGCGAAGGTTCGGATTAGAGATGGTTGGCGATCCAACAAGCCGGGAAGCCACGTACGTTTAGCAGAGGAAAGACGATTCCCTTGAAGAAAGCAGCAGGTTTATACAGCGCCCTTTTCAAGCTCTCATAATAATGTACATTCAATTTCCGGTTATTTTTATTTTTCCGTTGACCGTCTTTTGTCAATCTGATGTCTTCACGGACAGCATCCAAGAGTACACCCTCGAGGAAAACACGAGCCTGAGGGGGTTTCATCTGAGAGACAAATATTCGAGTGGCAGCATGGCACGCCTGCGGCGTCCAATTCTCCGGTTGGGTAAGTGCGAGCATTCGGGCCCACGCAGGAAGGGTCGGTATGATTTTGAAAGGTTTCGGCAGGGGACCTGATTTGTACCTCGACAGCACAACTCCCACTCTAAAAGCCAGAAAGCACAAGGAACGAGATGAGCTTTACAGGTACGTTCAGGTTCTGGTTGCGAAAATGAACCGACTTTGTGTACATTTCGACAACCTTGGGATTTAAGCCCAGGGCTGGATCTGGAGCGCTGTTTGGATCTGCGATTGGGGATTTGGGATTAGATGGGACGAGATGTGGGAGAAGAACGGAAGTTGTGGACCTTGTTGCGCTTTTTGGATGACTGTTGTCTTCTCTGCGTCGGCAGATTCGAGCTTCGAGAAGATAATGTCGGCAAGGGTACGTCGCTCGCCGGCATTGGCAGGTAGAAGGGCGTCGAGGGTCTGCAGATCGCTTTCGTCTACTTCCTGCCGAGTGCTTTGTGAGCAGGTTGAGCGCAAGGCGAGAGGATGCTTACGATCTCCTCTACTTCCTCCTCTACATCACTGCCGTTGAAATCGGCCAGGTCGTCATCATCCTCATCCAAATTTTGAGAGCGAGGGAGAGTGAAGGCAGTCTGATTCTCAAACTCTTCATCTTCATCATCTTCCGGCTCCTCTAGTTCGTTCTGCTGATCTCTAGCGAGCTCAAAAATACGTCTTGATGTTTTAGGATCCAAGATGTGCTAGTGAAAAACGGGCATTCAATTCCTTGTGCCCTTTATGAAAGCGAGCAGAGGGGTGCTCACTTCGGAGCTTTCTTGGTCGTCTGCATCTGGTTTTGATTTTCGTCGTTTGTGAGGCTGGGAAATGCGACCGAATTTTGCGTTGTGCTCGTCGTCGCCGAGCTGAACGTGGAGGGGGTCGTGTCTTGATTTGCCTGAATGTTTTGTAGCCCTGGGCATGATCTCGGGACGAGTAGAATGAGATATGAAGTCTATGTGAGGGGATGTGGGAGTATCAGCCACCGATGGTGCGACTTGGATACGGAGAGCGGATGCCGGCGACGGGCACTCGGCAGTCTCGCATTTATGAAAATTTGTCTGGTTTTTTCGGGCATTTACGAGCTAGCCTCTGTCTCTCCAGGAAATTCGACTTGTTGAATGCTGAATCGGCGCTGACTTGGAAAGAAACACGCTGATTGGCTGGAGATTTGGCCTGTATCGCCGGACCGAGGACTGTAAAAAGGCCCTCGAGAGCAGAGGCGAACATTGCCCGTTCTCTTGCAGTCTCTCACACCAGAACACATTCTTCCCATTTATAAACCCACGCGCAATTGCAAGTACCACTACCATTCTCCAGCCATGTCGACCCATGAAGTAAGTCCGGTGAGTGGTGGACGCCAGAATCACACACCGGAGTAGTCCTTTCCTTCCCTGCACCCATGCCCACTCCAAAATTATCCTGATACTAACCACTATAATCCTACCACATTAGATTCGCACTCTCGATAAACACGGCAACGAAATCACAACCGTTGGCTTCCAACGCTTTGGTTTCGATTCAGAGGTCCCCCTCGATGTCCTCCGTTCTCTCTACCTCCGTCCCCACTATGTCACAACAGCACCCTCCACAGACGCAACAGCAGAGGACACCGCAAAAGAAGAACAGCAGCACGCAAGATTCATTGGCGGCCTCGGAGCATACCAGTCAAAGTCCATCTACCACCCAGACACCCAATCCATCTCCTACACCACCCTCACCCGCTTCCCTCCCGTAAAACTCATCCCCCCAAACCAACGCAAGCGTATCCTCGTCACTGGCGGTGCTGGTTTCGTCGGCTCCCATCTTGTCGACCGTTTGATGGTCCTTGGACACGAAGTCACCGTACTTGATAATTTCTTTACAGGTTCAAAGACGACCGTCTCGCACTGGGTTGGCCACCCTAACTTTGAATTGGTTCGCCACGATGTTGTAGAACCATTCATGATCGAATGCGATCGTAAGTACAACTCCCTTCTTCAGTAAACTGGACCCCAAAGAATTCGAATACTAAACTTGGCTCGCATCTTCCCGCTCCATGACAATGAACTCCCGTAGAGATATACCATCTCGCATGTCCCGCCTCTCCCCCGCACTACCAATTCAACGCAGTCAAAACTATCAAAACGTCCTTCATGGGAACCCTCAACATGCTTGGGCTGGCAAAGCGCACAAAAGCACGTTTCCTCATCTCCAGTACTTCAGGTATGTCTCGAAGGAAACCCCCTTGATAGATCCGCAAACACATCATGCATTCTTATCGATCTAACGCCTGATTCTTCTATCAACAGAGGTCTACGGTGACCCTGAAGTCCACCCTCAGCCCGAGGATTAGTAAGTGCTTTCCTGGTTCTCAATGGCAATAATGAGGACTCCGTTACTCACGCAAGACCGTATCATGAACTATAGCTGGGGACATGTGAACCCAATCGGCCCGCGTGCTTGCTACGACGAAGGAAAGCGTGTTGCGGAGACTTTGACTTACGGATTCCATCGTCAGGATGGTGTTGACGTCCGCGTTGCCCGTATCTTCAACACCTACGGTCCCCGAAGTGCGTCCATTTTACTTTTTTTTTTTCCATCTATCTGACTATCTGATCCGTTTCCAAAAATAACCTTGGCGCCCACTTTCCCCGAAACTGTCAACTTCTGGAACTCTCGCCCAATTATCTCTTCTTCTTCTGACGTTGGATCGAAAATTGGTTATTGGTTATGGAATTTTCATAACCCTTAGTGAACCCTGCCGACGGACGCGTCGTCTCCAATTTCATCGTCCAAGCTCTCAAAGGCGAAGAAATGACCGTCTACGGCGATGGAAACCAAACGCGTTCCTTCCAATACATCCACGACCTCATCGATGGTATGATCGCACTCATGAACTCTGACGAGACTCGGCCCGTCAACCTCGGCAACGGCGCCGAATTCACCATTGGCAAATTCGCCGAACTCGTGCGGGATGTCGTCGAGAAGGTTCAACGTGAGGATGGAGAGACACCCAAGAAGGTGAACATCGTGTACAAGCCTATCCCCATGGATGATCCACAGAAGAGGAGGCCCGATACGACGAGGGCGAAGGAGGTGTTGGATTGGCAGCCCAGGTGGACTGTTGAGATGGGCTTGGAGGAGATGGTGAGGTATTATAAGGCGAAGATGACCGAGGGAAGCATCTAGAGATATAATGGTTCTGTTAGAGGGACACATTCCATTCAGCCATTCGATCGACCAACTCGTGGTATGAAGCTTTGAAGAACAAACGCGTTTTTTGTGGACGACTCCTTTTTTTTAGACTCAGACGAACCTGGCTCGTTTAGACGTCTGGATACATCTCGTGAAATATTGGTATTTGGTATCAAACCTCCTCCTACACGTACAAGTGGACGATTATAGTATAGCCCCTTTTGATGATGATGTTGTTTTTTCTTGTCGTTCAATTTACTGTTGACGATAAATATTGTTGTTGTTATTCCTACCCTACCTGTTATTGTGACCTCTTTCTTCACTCATCCATTGGCTCCCGCCGGATCCGTGATCGTGATGAACCCCCTTCTGTCAATCAATTCTCGGTCTCGGTAGCGATAGCAGTAACAGGACCCGTTCATGCACCCCATACAGTCTTAATATCCATCCAATACTTGCACGTTCTCCTACTGTATCAGCTGCAGCATGATTATACCCAACTTTGTCTCGCCCAAGAACGATCTTACTCCGAAGTTGACTTCGGATTCCATATCCACTGACAAGTCGGACCCTCGATCTGACACCTCGTATCAAATCAACACCCTCGTCTTTGCGTCCTCGTGTACGTACTGTATAGCCTGAAAAGTATGATTGGTGGGTTTATGTCAATCGACGTGTTGGCAAAGACATTCGCCTGAGAACTTACCATGAGCGAACAACCAGGGAGCAAAGTTTTTGACGTCGACACCATCGAGTCGAGTCGGAGTCGGATATATGCATGGTAACATCAATCCGGCGACCACACGCACCCCGACTCACGCAAGAGGAAAGCCTCAAAGCGATACTGCATGTCAAAGAAAACGAGGCGAGGTATGTATGAGATATTGATAGAGACTAGATAGAAAGTGTCGGGTGTATAATACAAGAGAGAGAGAAAATATACAGGCTAAACTTAAACCAATTGCTTCGAATCCTTGTTGCGAGTCGGTCGTCAAGCAAACAAGTCAAAGGAAGATAAACGAGAACAGTCGACATCCGAGTCCGAGTGGGAGGGGGAAGGTATTGGCACTGGTGGTCGTCAAGCTTCGGTTGGGAAAGCCCATGAAGAAATAGGAGGTGTAGGTAGGTGGAAGGGTAGGTGAGTATTTGAGTATTGGGGGTACTTGAGTATTGGGGTGGGTGTACGTGTAGCGAGGTCGGGAAGGAGGTCGGTCGGTCGGAGAGAAGTCGGATGAAGAGGGTGAAAGGATGAGACAACGAATGCGAAGTGATATCAACAACCAAGCAAACAACCAAATAAACCAACAAGTCGGGCGAAATGAAAGAGGAATGAGAATGAGATTGTAAGAGTAAGAGATCATAAACGAACATAGAAAGGAGAAGCCATAACTAAGATCAAAGCACGACGGGTAGATATATGTATGTATATACTATATGAGATAGCTGTAGGTATAGAGGCGGATTACCTGCTAGTCCCTTGAAGTCGGATGAAACGTCTAGCGAGCGAAAGGAAGGGAAGAAAGGCAGGTTCGAAAGATGAATGTAATAATACATAAGGTGGGGGTGGTGTAGCTCGAGTGAGAACATTTTTGAAGAATGTCGGATTCCTTGGCAGGTTATGCTGCGCAAGAAACAAGAAGGGGGATATGATGACGGATGAAACGGGTTGATGACGACGGAGGTGTCCTGAGGGGAAGGTCTTCATCGTAGGATACGAGGCAGTGGAATACCCGCATGCGCAGAGACCACTTTGCCCATACTACTTTTCACGATGTTCTGATCGGTCCCGATGACACCTCTCCGGTTTCTCCCCAATATACTAGGAGAGGTAGCTGAAGTGGGCTCAGTTGGGCTATCGAGCTCTTCGACGATATCCCATTGTTGCTCTGGGCGATGATCAGTGGTTCCCGGTCGACCACTACCCGTCTTCGGTCTCCGCTTTCCTGAACCGTGCTGATGTTCCTCAGGAATAGTCTTGAGCTTCGCATCTGTAAAGACGATTGACGAGAACAGAATTCAAGAAGAGGACACAGCGTTCAGGGTGTTTCTCTCGCGTACCTGCATACGAATACCCATCCGGTCCACCATCCAACCAATGATCCTTCCTCTCTGAAAACCTATAAAGAAACAAAAGGAAACGAATATGAGTATCAGCAAACAAGAAACACGGGAGCATTCAATTTCGGCGCAAAAGAAGGGCAGAAAATGAAATGACATCACTCGCGCCATTACTCACTTTCTCAAAGGTCTACCGTCCGCTCCCAATGGTGAGAACGCCTTTCTCTGTCCCTTTGCATAGGCAGCCGTTTTAGCTTCCTGCGCTTGTGCTTGTTCGAGGGGTGTACATGAGAATGACAGCGGGGAATGCGGGTCCCGTGTGAGAATCGAAGAATCCACTTTGAATGATGCCAATCTGCTTAAAGCGGGTTCCATCGCATCTCTCAAAGACTGCTTCGTCGTATTCAAATCCGACCGTGCATGAGGCTGCGTCAAGAGGAATTTGGAGAATACTTGGTTCACAATCGAGGAGCTCATGATGGTGACAAAGCCCGATGAAGCTGGAATTTACGGAATTGATAGGCAGGAAAGAGAGTCGGAAGATAGCGTTAGTGAGTTTGAGTGTAGGCATAGTGACAGAGGGTATTCTGGACGCACATTTGACAGAAAACAACCGAGCGCCGCCTGGCACGCCCACTAAACTGTCCCTGAGTACCTCTGCATTCGCCAGTGGATACATATGGTTCTGGTCGGCCTGCGGGAATGGTTAATTTAGGCAAAAGCAAAGAGTAATGTACGTAAACCTCCCACACCTGCAAGATGAGTACCGGAACATTGACTGAAGCCAGCTCCGACGGTGTCATGGGAGTGCGCTGCCAGGAGAGGGGATAAGCACACAAGAAATGACCATGAGAGAACTGTCATACGTTCATACAGACTTGTGAGACCGATATTAGCGATGATCGGCGGAAGGGGGGATAGGTTGTTTGCCACCAAGCGACTATCTTGAAAAGGGGGAAATTCGGTCGGTGACGGGATTAATCATGAGAAAGCGGATATGACAGTACCTCGTCTTGCAGGTCGGGGTGGGCGAGCTTGGTGAAATGGGTTTGACTTTGGGGTATGGAGAAAGGGGAGTAAGGTACTTACCGGACCTGCATTCTGCTCCAACAACACCTTATTTCCGTACTCGAATGTTTCCAAGTCCTCTGCATATGACCAAAGCTGGCAAAGTTCGTCTGTCTGATCCAGTGATGACTTGGGTCTGCAAGGTCGTTAGATGAGAGCACAGAGCACCCAGGAGGGACGAGACACATACTCGCACTGTGCGGGTACATTGCAAAGCGTCAGACTCAAGCACAAATGAGGCCATCTAGAAGTCGAGACTGTATGAGGTGAACGTGCCTCATGATGATGGCATGATTGAGACGTACAGGGCAGCTAGTCGGAGAGCAGCGTATGAATGGACCTCACTCGCGAAAATGTGAGCGGGCGGTAATTGAAGGTGGTGGAATGCATGGGCGATATCGGCAGCTTGCACCCAGAAGTCGTACCTCCCGCTGAAGCGACATCTTGATTGACCTGTTAGACGAGTATCGAAAGCGATGATATTGTAGTTCATATGTAGCCGAGGGTCATCAAGCTGAGGAAACAACCAAGTTGAGTCAAGGTGTAGAGGTGGCAGCATAACAATAGTAGGTCTGTTTGGGTCGAAGCTGCCGACGTTCCAGTAGGGAGTGTTGGTCATATACCATATGGAAGCATAGTCATCCTTAGTTACTATATCGAAGTAAGGCATGACGAAGGAGAAGGAGTTGATGAGAGAAGGATGCAAAAGAGGAGAGATTTGTCGGTGTCTACATGAGGGAGGTGTCGCTGGACACGGACACGAACCCGGCTAAGGCTTAGATGGGTTAATAGAAATACAGGGCGGCATATTCCTCCCTGATTTCGAGAAAAATTACCTCCGTTGGAGGCTCGCGTAGATCTCCTCCTTGTTTGCCGAATCGTGAATCTGAGGGTGCCCCGATATAGATAGAACCAGTCACGGCCGAAACAACTCCATCAGGACAACTACGAGTATGCTAGAGGACAGAGGACGATGTATTTGTATGTTCTGTGGGTTGAGTTCTCGCGCGAAGACGGCGCCCTGCTGATGAAGAGTCTAAAGTTGATGTTGGGACACGCGAAGGCCAATCCGCTGCTCGGTGTGCTGCTCATTACGGACGAGTCACGATGACCATTCTGGGAAGGTGTGACGATGACAGATAGGGTCGCACGCTTGGCACCGCAGACAATGGCTTGTTTCCGACTGATTGGTCTTGGACGGACCATCGCCGCCCCCTGCGTCCCGCCGCGCACAATACAGTCACCCAACTTTGCCTCCGTCGCCGTATGATGCGCCAGGCGGGGTCGGGCGCGCACAGCTGATACGAGAAATATCATAATTCATAATCAGACCCTCGTCAAAGAATATACCCGCCCCTCGCTGCCGCGATACTGTATTGTTCTCAAATTTGCATTCCTTCCATGTTGATTTGGTTATATTCCCCCTCTTATCTCTGATCCACCTGGACGTCTACCACAACGGCCCTAATTAGGCCGGGGATATACCCCCGTATCCATAGCCTAGTTAGGCCCGAATTCTATCCTACCACACAAGTTCAGTTAAAAGTTGGATAATTGTGCGATTTCCTTGTCAGGTAGGAGTCCAGAATCCCGGTCTCCCCCACTGTTCCAGCAACAAATGATATGTCAGATTGTGGCTGATCCCTCCCGCGCCGAGGTGGTTGGGCGTCGTCACTCCTG
>JANAWD010000188.1:37664-62804 GCA_027627245.1 Meripilus lineatus | reverse complement strand
TGAGGTCGTGGCGCATCAACACGACTTCGAGCGAGTACGGCGCCGCGTTTGCCAGCGATATCGGCGGGTGCCTCGTGATGCCCAACGCTACCCTCAATAGAATAGTCAATTGCGCTCACTGGGAACTGCTCCGTACGAAGGATAACTTGAGGCGAGAGTTATGGTGGCCATACGTCGATAAATGGGGTGAGCCAATACTTTCATTGGTAATGACTCATGTTCCACCAGCCCCAGAGCCGGCTGCCCTTGGTGAGTACCTCACATCCTTCTTAGAGATCGTTATCTGACATTATTCTCAGTACCGCCACGCCCATCTGCCTCCTCTACAACAAATACACCAGCCCCTGGAAATAATGGTGGAGCTGCACGCCCCATTCGCAAGATTACTTGCTCACAATGCAAGCAAGCGGGACACAACAGTGAGTATTTTAGTTTCTATTTGCTTGAGCGATCTATTGACTTCTACATTGATAAAGAACGCACATGCCCCTCCCTTCCATCATCATCAACTACCCCAGCGGCTCTCCCTCTCCCTACTCACGCCAGCGCATCACCTGCCACGACCCCTTCACGCCCACCAACCTCTCGCGCGGCCCCTTTCATTCCACCTGTCCCCGCCCTCCAATCCTCATCCGGAACTCCAACACTGCCTTTGTTTGCGGTCCTCTCTGCTGATGACCTTATAGCCCGGGTGAGTATTTCACCTCCGATCTAGATTAGATCGATACTCAGATCATCGCGGTCAGGGCGTGACTCCGAGTCTTCGCCCTCCTCTCCAGCCACCACGTCCATATTAGCCATCAATCCCTGTACCCCCTTATCTAACATATCTTCTATCTCATGTTTACTCGCACGACCAGGTGTTGGGACATGCGGTTGAACCTTCTCAAACTGCCTCAACAATGCGCCAAAAGTGGCGGTCATGTCGGGGTCTGAATGGCGAGTAGTGAGATGGCTCAATGCCATGTTTTTTTCAATTGTAAGGTGGCAGTCCCGATAGATCTCGACCAGGATGGACTCCTTAATGAGATTCTCCACAGTCTTGTTTGGCCCCGACACAACATTGATCGTCTGGGCCTAGATGAGTTATCGCCACCCTCAGAAATGCAAATCACGTACCTTGGTGTACAGATTATTCAATTCCACGCACCAATCAACCGCGCGGAACTTGCCCTCCTTTCCGGTAGGGTTTATCAACATACTGTATCGTAGCGCACGACTGAATTCACCCATGAGTGATCAGTAGGACATATTAGTGAACGCACGCACCACAATCCTGGGTGGTCTTTGAAGTGTGATTGAAGATCAGTCACATGCTTCACCATGACCGCGGCATACTTATGTTTTCCTGTAGCCTTACACAAAGCGGCCCAAGGTAGTAGGCATGTCTTAACGCGCCCGATGTCCCCGAAATTCATAGCATACGAGAGTTCTTCATAAAGGAGGTAGTATTGGTTGATCAAGAGACTATTTTCGTATTGCCGATCTCGGATGGTTGATGGTAAACTACGTAAGTCTTGAAGCCTTGTTTCGCTGGCCACATAATTCATGGCTATGTGATTTGCTAGGTCTTGCAAGTCTTCGAAGCTCGGGTTTGATGCCGCGAATAACTTCAGAGATTCGCCCTTTCCTCTCTTGGATACCTCGACGCGCCAACAATCAAGTCTTCGACATGCACCATCATGGGCGATGACTTGGTGCATTTTTCGAAACCCTGGGTTTGAGGTTACCTTGCCGAAGTCCGATGGACGAAGAACGCGCACGTCATGGATCACGGATGAAGGGTCAAGTCGTGATTCGGGTGGACGGATGAAGATGCGCCAAAGAGTATCCGCACATGCCATCTTCAAATGAAATAGTCCGAATACGAAGATAACAAACTGAAGACGTCGGTAAGGCGATTCTTCAATTGCTCGATGGATCTGAGCCGAGGTAATACGTTCTCCTGTTCCTAGATCCCCATGAAAGAAGACCACATACTCCACAAGGCTGTTTATCGCCTCATCATCAATCTCTGACGGATCTCCCACTCCCGCCTGGTTCATCAGGTTGATAATCGTTTCGATGTTTCCCGCGACTGATGAATTACTAATATCCATTGATCGTGCAGGGAATGTTTTTGTTTTGGATAGTGGGATTTGTTCAATCACCTCGGGCGGTGTCAGTAGGGCACGGAATTGATGGAATTCGGCGGGACCTTCGTGAACAAGTGTGTGAAGGAACTTCCATGCGTTCCACCTGTCACGGCATGTCATTCCATTGCGATCGGTGCGGCTTGTCTTGGGATGCAATTTGAGCAGGTACGTCCAATCTGGTTTCTCCGCGAGGTTCTCGCGGTCATCAGGTAGAGTATCATTAAGGCGCGACTTCTCCCAAAGCGCATCAGAACATCGAAGATCGTCCTTTGTAGTCCCCTCTGGAAGCGAAAAGAGAAGACCAGACGTCAAGTGTTGTAGCGAATCACCGGACTTCTCAACTGTTGGAACGGATGACTTCAGATCAACGTCGAAGTTGTCATATGCGTATGCAACAGTGAGTGTCTCGCCGAGTTTCCAAACCGTTTCTTGAGCTTTGTTTGATAACGAGACAATTGCATCATGAATACTAGAGATGGATATCGAGATCCCCATCCGAGCAAGTACCTCCACTACCCTCTCCGCAGTGTTGCTTGAATGACAGAAAATCCCGAGAATACTGGGCAGGGCATTACACTTTTGGTTGTGTGTTACCATTGCGATTGATAGGATAACTGCCTTGCGCTACGAAACTTAGGTAAGTGTTGTTTCAATTTGTGATGATTCTATTTTCCTTACAATTGAAACGATCGCAGCACGCCGGCTTATGATCTTCCGTGTACGTGCCCGCAATAATTCGGTATGTCCGTCTGAAGTTTGCTCTCCTGAGCGCGCTGGTATCAGATTCTCATCTAATCCTTCTACAGCTTTCCAGTACTCTCGCTCATCCTCGCCTTCAACATCATCATCGGCTCTCGATTCAGACAGACCCCCACCCCTCGCGGTTCCTTTCATCAATACATCAAGAACATCCCATAACCTCGGTGCGTGTTGTGACATATTAAACGCGTATGACTCCAATTGGAACTCCTGGATTTGTTCGGCAGATGCATGCTGTGAGCCGAAGTGCCATCCGGTTTCTTTATCCGTCAAGCTCTTGATCTCCGAAAGGTATGTTTGCTTTGCAATATGATGAACAGCCTCTTGGCTAACTGGGTGGTCATTCAAAGCGGATAGAATGTCGGGGCTTGCGGCAAGGAGATCATCAAGAAGAATGCTGGCCACAACACTGGAGGAGGGGACACTGAGGATATGAGATATCACTGAACCTAGTGTTGTGTTATGACGGCTGAGGAGCTGGAAAATATCCCCGAGAAGGAGATCCATGTAGATACACTTCTCTCTGCACACATTCAATGATCCTTATCGTTGTCTCCAAATATGGCCGATTTGCGCATTGCAATAGATTAATGTATTCATGTCGCGTATTAAATAAATAATAAAAAAAGTGGCTGCCATCATTCTGACATTTTCTGTTTGGTTCTCCGAAGGCGTCAGCCACAGGTGGCACCCTTGTTTTCCATTGTTATCCGCCAGTCCCCGGTGGGCGGTTTGGGTGTTGCAAGTTTTAAAGTAATCAAGCATAAGTAATCAGGATATATTAGGAAGGTTGATGGATTATATAATCATGAATTTCGTCAAATTGGGTATGTCATTTCTGATGCTACGTAATTATCAATAAATAATATCACGTTACATGGAGGTTCGAGAATGGTCGATATACGTCACATGAAGGTTCGTTCGAGATCGGTCGATGTATGATAAGATTTGGGAGAATCAGTCACATCGATTCGCTTGGACTTGGTTAAATTTTGTCCACGTTGTTCATCCAAGTTCTGAATTTCCTGCACTCGGATTTGAACACCCTTACCGCCCACCGTGGAATGGGTAGGAGTCTGCGAGACAGCCCTCGCATTTGTGGACGCATGTGAGATACTTACCCTGCTCTAATAGCACTGTGCTGTTCACTCCCTTTGGTTATTCACCCGGTCTGATATCTCGTATACGACGCCGTCCCTGTATAGTAATACTATTCGCAAATACTAAGTCCAAGCGCCCATGCGCTGACCTCATGATTGCCCAAGTCTGATGCGTGGACTTAGTGAAACTCGTCGCTGCCAACGCCCGACGAGTTCTTGTGCTCTTCTCCCACAGTGAGCCACTCCCCTCAGGTACTCAGTAGTCTAGTTCTCTCCTTCTAATGTCTTGTACTTCTCGTATGTTCCAATTCTCTTGTCCATTACTCATATCCTTAGTCTACAATGTCCCGGGAGCCCGAGTGGCTCAGTATCTACATGTATATAAGTCCTACCTACGAGTCCCTATGACTCTAAGCTTCGAAATCTATCTTTACACCACTCACTTACCCTCTGAACTCGAAGACTTCTCTCAATTCTCCCAATACACAACCCCCGTGTCAAACGCGCCCTCCTGCCTAATCGGGTAACCTCGCACTTAGCCGAAATTCTCCGTTCGCAGACGCCGTGTTTGCTCACAACGCACCCAAACAGACCCAAACACAAGCGACAACCGGCACGGGGAGTCACATCAACCGGTCCTCGGAGTCCTCGGTTCCAGGTGGGGTGGCCGCCACCGCAAGATCAGATATCCTCCACGATAGTAAGACCGCTGGAACAAAAAAAAAAAGAGTGGATTCTCCTGGCTTGAATTGCCCGAACGGTATGCCAAAATACACTCTACAAAGAGTACTATCACTACTAGTAAGGCCCATGCTTTTGATTTTACAAACTGCAACTTCACCAGAACCATTTAACATTGACTTGCCAACGTTAGTATTCACATTGCAATCAACTGCGATCGTGACTCGTATACCAGCGATAACAATGTCCATCGTTATAGGTCACCTCTTGTCGAGATATGGGACTGAATAACGATGAATGGACAGAATAGGAATTTGGTTCCGATACCAATACCAAGACCCTGCGAGATAAATAACTGGTAATATTTCTTCGGCTCCGCCAAAGACGATGAAAGTCCTGGTTTGTTGGTGCCGAATTCAGTGGATAGCAAATCGTAGAAGTCCAATCAATCAAGACTTACAATTGGAGAAAGAGAACGCTACCAAAATGATGTCTTTCAGTGATACCCCATATCGAATGACTTGCATATAGGCAAGCCCAAAGAGACGATGAGGAAGGTTTGTGTTGATCCAATCCAACTGATTCTGGATGGAGGGGTAGCTCCAGAGCAAGTGTATGAATCCTGGTACACTCCGAAAGTGTGAGTAACCTAGAAAAGTAAATCTTCCTAGAAACTTAAAAGAACCTTACGAGCTGAATTTTCCTCGTACTACCCGACAAAGCCCTACCCGCCGAAGACAGCGAGGCAAGCTCTTGCTTCTGCTCCGCAGAAATCTTTCCTAAGTTCCCGTTGATCTCCATCAGATTCGGTCTTTGGCTCAGATACTGTGGACCATCTCAGTGAAGACGACTTCATGATCATCGATAGGCTTCTCCAAATCTGTTTCATTCTTCGGGGATGCAATGAATTCTGGGGGGAAAGTGAGGAAGTGGTTGCCACGAAAGCGACATCGGCACTTCTTTGGCATTCCTTTATACGCACACAGCACAGACCGTCGAGATATGGGGGCTGGGGATCTTTGCGAATCTCATTCAATGCCAAAGTTGTTCATTCAGTCATTCAAGTATTGCGGGTAAACGAGAACTCATAAATGGCATGAACAGAACTCTCTGAGTCTATTTTATCAATATGTGTCACTCATTTGGAATGCAAGGAAAAATCTATGAATTTCGACCCGGAACTGAGAATATCAGCACTGCCTGAAACAGGATTCATATAGTACACTCGATCGAATGATAATTACATGATTCTCTCACCACTGGCAACTCACCCGCGAGACGTATAGTACAAGCTTTGTGTCTGAATGAGACTATATCTCTACACCTTCCACGTGTTCTGTTTCCTCACAATCAAATATCTAGGAATAAACAAATATATCCCCACGGATATCATCACGAGCGCAGAGAAGAGAATTCCACCACCCCATTCGTACTTGGGTCCCACAATGAGTCCCTCCACTGGTGGACCAACTAACGTTGCTACTCCGGAGATCGCACCATAGAAACCCATGCGAATGCTGCACAGATAGTGCACCGTGATATGCCCCCAATCAGTGATGCCCGACGTTGACTATAAACGCAACTCACCCAAGCTCGCTTGGATCCCTTGCCATTGATGCAGCAATGAGCGTCGGCACAATCGCCCCTGTAATAATTGGGTACGTCATTAAATGATCAGCTTCATAAATTCACGAAATGAAGTTGAATATACTGTGCTTACACATTCCCAGAGCCAACCCCTGCAGGACCGCCACGGCGATGACAAACACCGCTTTTGACACGCCATACATGAGGAATGTAAAGCATCCCATCAGCATCACAGTGAGGATACAAGTGTTGACAAGGCCTATCATAGGAATGGTAAGGGCCGGAATGAGTCGGCCGACGAATGAAGAACCATGCGTAATAGAACCCTGCGGGTGGAATCATTCAGTCACACTCGTTTCCAAGCTCGATATGCCGAATACATGGCAAATCAGATACGCACCGCATGGTAGGTGAACTTCGGGCTGACGCCGTGAAGAGTTGCATCGAGTTGGAGATAAAAACCTTCTCGAACGATATCGTGCTCAATTTCTTAAATGACTCATTCACCCAAGGTTCGATACTCACCAGTGAAAGGACATGTCATATAGACAAAGAATAGTCTTCATATAGAGCCTGGTCAGCACCTTCAAAGCAGGACAAAACAAATCACATAGAGAGGAAAGAAAATCCGAGTCGACGTACCCCGCAATCAATATCACGTAGAGAAAATCCTTCAACAATTCCCTCACAGGAGGTCTTTTCCTTGGTTCTAACTTTGAAGGCTTCGGAATCATCAGAGCATTTGCGAGTACAAGAACCCCGAGAATAATGAACGCCATAATTCGAACACCCCACACGTATCCGACTCGTCCGTGGATCAAATGGTTCAATAGCAAAGGGTACACAACACCCCCCACTGGACCACCTAGCAAGGAGGTCAAAAAATGGGGACTCAGTGTATGCGATCTTTCGTCAGGCGAATCGAACATACCCGCCATCACGAGCCCAATAGCGAGTGGCCGTCTTCTATGCCAATAATGAGCTTGAATGGCTGTGGAAGGAAGAAGAGTCAACCCCATCCCAATCCCCGCTCCAAATCCCATCGCAAGCAAGAGCTCGGCATACTTCGAAAGATCCACCAAAGACGCCATAAACAACCTGCCAGTACAAAAAACACTCTCATCAGTAAATATCCCAACTCGAAGTCGAATAGTTGAGACCAGCGGACTCATGACAAAGTTCAACGGTGAAATCAACGCTTACGAAAAAACAAAAATCGCGGAACCTAAGATCGGAGTAATCCGACAATACCCCATATCAAAGAAATACCCAGCCGGAAAAGCTGCTAACAGCATAGAAAATGCCTGAACAGATCCTATCCAACTAACGTGTGACGCGGACCCGACGCCAGCACAAACAAAGTAATCCTCGTACACTCCAAAAGCATCCAGATACCCAATGGTCGCAAACGTCACCAAGAACCTACAAGTTAAACCGCCATGAGGTCAGTCAGCATGGGGAACAATGTCGACATGAGAGGAGACGAGATTGGAGTATTGTTACCCTCCGATTGCAGCGAGGTACCCTCGCAACCCTCCTTCTCCCTCTTCGCATGATTGAGGAATTTCAGCGTCTTCCACAGAGGTAGGTAAATCCGTTGAGTTGGAACTCAAGTTCGGGGATACATCTTTCTTCTCAAGCACGGGGGAGGGAATCGAGACCAAGATCGAGTTCATACTTGCGACTCTTAGTAGGCTATCCTGATTCTAGAGGAATCGCGAGCCTATTCGAGTCCACGAGAAAGCTGGGCTTCAGGGAAAGTACCCATTCAATTATAAACTTTCCAATTCTGCGCGAGAATTCTCGACGAGGGTTTACGCGTTAACAGTCTGGTCAACCAGAAAGACAGTAGATGGCCCTTGAAGAAACAGAACAGCGTCTTTCCGAGCTTATTTGACATTGGATGGTCTGTATTCGTATCTATTGTCAGCCAAGGGACTCGTAGCACATCACAGAATGAGTGAATGGGCAACTCATCATTCGTCATAGCACTTCGATCGGCTCCAGTAGGATAGTAGAATCCATGGTTGAACACCCTTGGTCACCTGTCCCTCCAATACGATCCCACCGGTAGCCAAAACCATCGCATCACAAGAATCCCGAAGTCAAAGTGGTTTAGATTCGCCACCCAAACCCTTCTCGAGAAGACAAGAAGAAGGCACTGAAGTCAGGCTCCTCCGTTAGCGAGGAGTAGAAAATACCATTGCCGGTCCTCCAGAGCGCCTGAGTCTATTCTTTTGTGCTCAGCGTTCAACGCCAAGCAGGAACTTCTTCTGTACAAGGGAGATCGGGTGTTCTCTGACTACCAAACATAGTCCCCAGTTTGGACTTCTTCCCGCAACGATACCCCGGGAGCTGCTTCTCCTCCGACGATCTTGACACCCGAAAGGTCTCGAGCCATACGAAGAAGAGAAGATCAGAACGTCGCACAATACACTGATTACATCTTACCTAGTCAAGCAATCGTACAGTCCACCTGTGTACTACACTGCTTTATAATCTCCTGCGGCAAGTCATGTTTGGTGGCAACTGACGGAAGACTATCAATCTGCATCAACAGCCCCACCTCCACATGCCATACGATATTGATGTGCACATTAATCCAGGAGAGGAATCACGGTATCATGCGTCGGCACGAAGGTCTTTCGGAAACTCACGACAATGAAAAGCCCAGGATCCAGCTGATCGGATTGTTAGTTTTACACATGAAAGTTTCAGATCAAGTGGAAAAACGATTTGAGAGAAGGAAGCGACATCATGACTTCTGCAACATTCTCATAGACACACAGTATGGACTGTCGAGATATGGGTGTTAAGGATCTTCGTGAACCTCTATCTATGCCAAAGTTATTCATTCAGTCATTATGGGCAACCGAGAACTCACAAATGACATGAATGGGACTCTTTGAATCCGAGTCTTTCCAACAAAGATGTGCCGCTCTTCGGGGATGCGAGGGTTGATCGATGAACGCGATCTTGGCCCTGGAACCAACACCGACACTGAGAACTTCAGTACTGCATTAATTGGGATTCATAGTACACGCTACTCGTCCTGGCAGTGTATCTAAGTCCAAGCATGAGTCTGCCCAGATCTGCTTCACGGGAATGGGTCCACCACTATACTTTCCAAGTCCTTTGTTTCTTCACAATGAAGTATCGAGGTATGAATAGGTATAGCCCAGCCAAAATAGTATTGACCCCAGCATATAGGATAGCACGACTCCAGTCGTAATTCGGGCCTAACAAATGGCCTTCAATCGGGGGACCAATTAACGCTCCAAAGCCTGGAACTGCCATGAAGAGACCAATGCGAATGCTTTAACAATGAAGGGAGTCGTCGTCTCCAATATTAGTTGAGTCTCCAGAACATAAATCATTGGGGCGACGTACCCTATCTCACTCGAGTCTTTCGCCATTGAAGCAGCCAAAAGCGCTGGTAGAGTTGCCCCTTGATATGGTCCAACAGGGAAACATGATTAAGTTGAACAATGTTGATGACATGGGAGACCAGACGTACACATCCCCAAGAGACTCCCGTAAATTATTGAGATCAAAACAACAAACGCCACTTTCGCGGCACCGTACATCAGGAATATAGAACTTCTTAGGAGGAGAACGGCGAGGATGCAACTATTGAAGAGTCCGATTCCCCAAATGGCGAGTACAGGGAATACGCGGCCTAATATCGACGATGCATTCACGATCGAAAACTACACATTGTAAGGGTCCGTCCAATGAGTTTGTGGTGTGGTCTAACGGGTGAACTAAGACGAATACGTACTATATTATATGCTACCTTCGTACTGACACCGTGAAGAATTGCGTCAAGTTGAAGGTAGTAGGCTATATCGGATAATTAACGACCAATATCTCAATAGATCTCGTATCGCTTACAGGGTAAAGAGTATGTCATGCCGACAAGGAAAATTCTAGAAGTCAATGGTTCGAAAAACTAATCTGTTCGAATAGCAGTGGGAGACTGACCCGATCATAGACAATATATACGGTACATCCTTCAGTAGTTTTCCAATGGGAGGCTTCTGTCCGGGTACCAGCTTTGGAGGATTAGGTACCATAAGGATATTTCCGATCACGAGAACAGCCAATGAAACGAATGCCGAGACTCGAACTCCCCATACATATCCTATCCTTCCATAGAACAGACGATTCAACATTTGAGGGCAAACGATACCCCCAACCGGACAGCCTACCAGTGACAATACGTGAGAAAGTCCCGTTATAGTAGAGGTCTGCATTACACACCCATTTGAGCAAGTCCTAAGGCAAGAGGACGCTTCTTGCGCCAATAATGTGACTGGATCGCTAAAGCAGGGAGGGCAGCGAACCCTATTCCAACACCCGTCCCAAAGCCCATTGCAAGAAGAAGTTGATAATACTTTGATTGGTCCAAGATGGACACCATGAACAACCTACACTCAATAACAATGTCAGCGCCCTATTCATGTAAATCAATAGACCAAGCTCACGAGAAGATCATTAAAATGGAACCAAAGATGGGTGTGGCCCTACAATAACCCATATCATACAGGAAACCTGCCGGGAAACACGATAAAAAGGAGCAGAGCGCTTGAACCGATCCTATCCAGCTTATCTGCGACGCAGATGCAACACCAGTTCTAACAAAATAATCTTCGTACACGCCAAAGGCCTCAGCATACCCGATGGTTGTAAACATGACCAAAAACCTAACAGCGAATCAGCGATCAAACGAGCGAGGTAGAACACTGAGTATTACCCTCCGCAAACGGCGAGCCATGCATATCTGCCGCCTTCTGGTGACACGTCGCACGTTTGGGTCTGAGCTTGTTCCAGGAGGATTTCAGAGTTTTTTGGCGGTGATAAGGTATCGCTAGAGTAAGAATTCGGAGACAGATCATCCATAGCAATGCTGGATGAGCTCATACCCGTATTCATGGAGGAAGGTGGAATCTCCATCGATTCAAGTTCCAACTCATGTGTATGAGAGCAACCCCATTTATAAAGGCTTACAGGGAAGCCAGCACCTGTCCGAGAAGAAGACAGCGAAGCTTTGACGCAGTGATATGTCGCCTTGTGATTCGCCTATGGAACCGTCAGTGTAAGTTTTTCTTTGGAATTCAAACGGCCTGGTAAGAGAAGACCATTTCGGACGTCCAGGGCGAACCTGAGTTGCCAACAAAGAAGAGGATTCCGTCAGGTGGTCACGTCATAGCGTCCTTCCTTCATATAAAGAATTTGAGGAGTCCGAGGTAGATTAAAAGTAGATGCGGAATATGACCACTCTCAATCAGCTTCAGAAGATGGGAAGGAGCTCAGACTAGGTAAGGAAACATAGCTTGGAGCACAAGGAAGGTGTCAAGAGCCATGATTGAGCATGATTGGACGAATTGAAAAAGGATTGAGGCTCCGACAGAATCACATTTCGTGATCCGGTTATCTCCGATAACCCTCTCGTAGTAACCCACGCAGTGACGATGACTTCATTACCCCCAGCAGGCTTCTCTTAATCCTATTCTTCCGTGATGATAAGATCGAATTCAGAGGGGAAGTGTTCCCTCATTGAGGCGAAAGCGACAGTGATTTCCGAGACCTACTCAGAGACACACGCAGTACGGACCTTCGAGACCTATGAGCACTGGGAATCTCATGCGAATCACTGCCAAATCCAGAGCATTCAGTAAGTCATGTCATCGTTGTGGGTAACGCAGAACTCATAAATGGCACGAACAGGATCATATCCGTCTTTCTTCCAGAGATTTACCAATCTTGAGGGCTGGTCTATGAACTCGGTCTTGACCCAACACCGAAATTGCGAATTTCAGCACTCAACGAAACACCGTTCATAGTACACTGCATTCAATGATTACATGAACTTCTCATCACTGGTAGGCTCTCGCCGATATTTATAGTACAAGCTCCCCGAATCTGAACGAAACTCTATCTCTACACCTTCCAGGTGTTGTGTTGCCTCGCAATCAAGTATCTAGGAATAAAAAGATATATCCCTGCGCCCATGGTCAACAACGCAGAGAATAGTATTCCACGACCCCATTCATAGTTGGGTCCCACAATAAGTCCTTCAATCGGTGGGCCAACTAACGTCCCTACTCCCGATATCGCAGAGTAGAACCCAATGCGAATGCTGCATAGACGGTAGATACGATAGACTCCCAGTTAGTGACGGCTGACGTTGACCGCTGTTGCAACCCACCCGATCTGACTCGGATTCTTCGCCATTGATGCAGCAACGAGTGTCGGCACACTTGCCCCTGTAATGATTCGATTGAACACCCCACGCCGTTCCCCAATTAGCCTCGGAAGCACGCGAGATGAAACCGAATATGCCCCACGCACACATTCCTAAAGACAACCCATGAGCGACCGCCACGAGAATGACGAACGTCGCTTTTGACACTCCATACATTAGGAATGTAGAGCACCCAATCAGCATAACAGTGACGATGCAGCTGTTGACGATCCCTATCCCACGAATGAAAAGGGGCGGAAAGACTCGGCCAGCGAACGAGCAAGCGAACGTGATAGAAGCCTGCAAGGGGAACCGTTCGGCCATCCCGATTTAACACTTGGTATAACGTATACACAGGGCGATTCAGATGCGCACCGCGTGATAGGTGATTTTTGGGTTGACACCATGAAGAGTTGCGTCAAGTTGGAGATAATAACCTTCCAGAAGATATCATAATAAATCTCTTGAGTGGCTCGTTTACCTGAGTTACAATCACTCACCAATGAAAGTTACGGTAACATAGACAAAGAACAACCTTCGTATCGAATCTGGTGAGCAAACCACAAAACAAGACAAAAAAGGGAGAAAGGAAAAGGTAATTAGAGGTGGCTCACCCCGCAATCAGTAATAAGTAGGGAATGTCCTTCAACAATTCCCCAACAGGAGGTCTTTTCCCGGGTTCGGCCCTCGAAGGCTTCGGGACCATCAGAATATTCGCAACGACGAGAACCCCGAGAACAATGGACGCCATAATCCGAACACCCCATACATATCCAACTCGTCCATGGAAAAAACGGTTCAACAGCAAAGGGTATACAACACCTCCTACTGGGGCACCTAGCAACGAGGAGGAAAGGATATTGGGCATATAGGGTGGGTAATTTTTATGAAAACGTATAGAACATACCAGCCACCACGATCCCGATAGCGAGTGGGCGTCTTCTATGCCAATAATGTGCTTGAATGGCGGTGGCGGGAAGAGTAGCCATCCCCATTCCAATCCCCGCTCCAAATCCCATCGCAAGAAGGAGCTCGGCGTACTTCGAAAGATCCACCAAAGACGACATGAACAACCTGCAAGAAACACCCTCATCGGTGAACATTCCAAATCGAGATGCTCAGGCCAATGCCAGTGTGGTCATGGCATGATACATTGATGAAATCAGTACTCACGAAAAGACAAAAAGCACAGTCCCCAAGATGGGGGTCACACGACAATACCCCATATCGTAGAAATAACCAGCCGGAAAAGCCGCCAACAGCATGGCAAATCCCTGAACAGATCCTATCCAGCTGACGCGTGACGCGGACCCGACTCCAGCGTGGACATAATAGTCCTCATACACTCCAAAAGTGTCAAGATACCCAATAGTCGAAGACATCATAAGAAAACTACAAACCAAATCGCGAGGTAGGTCAATATAGAGAACGATGATGTCAACATAAGAGGGGAAGGATAGTTACCCTCCGATAACAGCGAGGTACGCTCGCAGGCCGCCTTCTTCCTCTTCCCGTATTTGAGGACTTTCGGGATCTTTGAACGATGTGGGTGGATCCTTGGAGTCAGGACTCAAGTTCGGAGAAACGACTTCCTTCCCGAGTTCAGGGGAAGGAGTCGAGACCGAGTTCGAGTTCATACTTGCACCGCTTCAAGTTAGTAGGTGATCGTGGCTCTGGGCCTATCCGGGTCTACGAGGGAGTCAAGCCTCAGGTAGAGCATACCCATTCAAATATAAATCACTGTGTAGCTCTTGACCATGGGACTTTGTGCATTGACGCTGTTGCCAGCCAGCAAGATCGCTCCTCCTGCTGAAGAGATAGTAGACCCTATTTCTTTACTCCTGTCCGACGTTGGAATGGCTATACCCATATCGATTATCGGCTAGTGGGGTCACAAATACCCTTGGTCTATCCTTCCCATACAAGCCCATCGAAAGCCGGAATCGTCGCTCTACAAGAAAACCTAAATTCAAAGAAGATAACAACAAGACACAGCAGCACGATGCCGCTGTTAGCTGGCGGCCGAAAATACTGCTTCCACTTCGCCAGCGCTGCTTCATTCGTTATTGGCAAGGAAGAAAAGAACACCTGACTCCGGCTCTCTTCTTTTCCTCGATGCCGAGAAAAACCCTGTCTGTACAAGGGAAGAAACCAGTCATTTCTGCATACCAGACATGCAGTCATCAGCCAGCGCCAAACCTCTCTCGCATCGATGCCACTCACAAATGGAATGAGCAAGGCTCTCTGTGTCTATCTTACAAAGATGTATCGGCCTCGGAGAATGTGAGGGTTGATCTGTGAACTCGACCTCGACAACGCCAAACCTGCGCAACAAAGGGACCATAGTACGCTTAATTGAATGATGGTTGCCTGTTCCGCACCGGCAGGCTACCCACGAAACCTATTATACAACTGAGTCTGTACCAAAGTGAATCTTTATACCTTCCAGGTACTTTGTTTCCTCGCAATCAAGTACCTAGGAATAAAAAGATAAATCCCTGCGGATATGGACACAAGCGCAGAGAAGAGAATCCCACGACCCCAATCGTAATTGGGTCCCACAAGAAGCCCCTCAATTGGTGGACCAACTAACGATCCTACTCCCGAGACCGCAAAGAAGAACCCAATGCGAATGCTGCACAAACGATGCAAATGATATGCTCCCGATCAGTGAGTTCCGATATTGACCATTGTTCCAACTCACCCAGTCTCGTTAGGATCCTTCGCCATTGATGCAGCAACCAGTACCGGCACAGTCGCCCCTGTTAAGTAATTCGATGAAACACCATACAACATTCCAGGATTAGCCTCAGAAACACACGAGATGAAGTCGAATATACTGCACGCACACATTCCCAAAAGCAACCCATGAGTGACCGCCATTAGAATGACAAACGCCGCTTTTGACACTCCAAACATTATGAACTGGGAAGCCCCCAACAACAGCACAGTGACGATGCAGCTGTTAAACAGACCAATCGCACGAATGAACAGTGCAGGAAGAACTCGGCCAAGGAACGAAACAGCGTGTGTGATGGAAACCTGCAACGAAGCAATCCCAACGTGACTATTAGGATCGCTGATAGACTGACTATGATCGAATACGTACTGCGTAATAGGTAATTTTTGGGCTTACGCCATGAAGGGTTGCGTCAAGCTGGAGATAGTAACCTACCAAAAAGTGATTGAACTCAATTTTTGGAATCTCTCGTCTAACGGAGTTGGGACGCACCGGAGAAGGAGTATGTCATGAAGACGAAGAATAATCTAAATATATCTCTTTCGGTGAACCCCGTTTCATCACAAACAAAAAAGAAAAGATCGACGCACCCAGCTATCATCAACATGTAGGTTTGATCCTTCAATAGTTGTAGAACAGGGGGTCTCTTTCCACGTTCCAACTTCGGAGGTCTAGGAACCATGAGAGCACATCCGACAAGAAGAACCGCCAATAAAATAAATGCCACAATGCGGATCGCCCACACATATCCGACCCGTCCATGGATCAGATGGTTCAACATCAAAGGATATACAATGCCCCCTATTGGAGAACCTGCAAAAGATGGAAAAGACAGATTGAGCGTCAAGAATTTGAAAGCAGACAAGAATGGGTGGTACGTACCAGCCATGACAATCCCAATAGCGAGAGGACGCCTCTTATTCCAGTAATGCGATTGAATGGCAGCGGCAGGAAGGGCCGCACACCCTATCCCAATCCCCGCTCCAAACCCCATCGCAAGTAATAGCAGATCATACCTCGAAAGATGCACTAAAGACGCCATAAACAACCTACAAGAAACGTCTCCATTAACGACTTGATCCATTTCCTGGAGGTCAGATCACCCACGAAAAGACGAAAAAGATAGTTCCAAAAATCGGAACCGTCCGGCAATAACCCAAATCGAACAAATACCCCGCCGGAAACATCACCAACAACATCGTAAACCCTTGAACAGACCCAATCCAACTAATCCGCGACGCCGATGCAACACCAGCACGAACGTAAAAATCCTCAAACACCGCGAAAGTTTCAGCATATCCTATCGTTGAAGTCATGCTCAAAAACCTAAACACACCAACGCAAACGAACAAGTTAGCACTGACGCATATCTTGAGATGAGTTGGATGCGTTGTGAATCTTACCCTCCAAGAACGACAAGCCACGCTCGTAATCCCCCCTCTTTCTCCTCTTCGCGTATTTGATACCCTTCAAGATGTTCCAAAGGAGTCGGCAAATCCGGAGAGTCAGGACTCAAACCCGAGGAGATCTCTGCCTTCTCGAGCTCAGAGGACGGAATCGAAACAGAAATCGAGGTCATGCTGGCTCCTCTTCGACGATCTTGACACTACAGAACTCGCGAGCCTGTTTGACTGGCTCTTGGAGGGAACCGAACTTCAGAAAGAGTATACGTCGCCATTCAAATAGGAATGAGTGCGCAGTCCTATGTGAATTGCTTGAACGAAGAAACTTTGCGGGTTCGCGATTTGGTCAGACAGAAGGATCGCAAAATTCTACTGGATGAACCTGAATGGGTCACCTGGCTACGATAGGCATATCCAATCCCGGAATGACTGTATCCATAATTGTCAGCCAGAACAGCCAAAAACCCTGCCGAAAAGATAACTCACCTTGTTACGACTTGTTATGCTCTTTCCGAACCCGGCATTGGAGTATCATCCATACAGTATCTCAACACCCTTAGTCATCTGTCCCGGCCGTCCGAGCTCCTCGAAAGCCAAAACAATCGTATCCCAAGAGATGCCAAGCCAGAGCGGTTAGAATTCACCGCAGAGGGAAACAGGGAGAAGACATAGACGAATGAAAACCATGTGAACAGCTTGAGAACCTAGCAGTTGACGCAAAATTGGCGACTTGTTTGAATGTCGATACTTCCACTTGCAGACTGCGGTCAAGCTGCGGTGGCAACTACCGGAAACGAGGAGAGAATCAGCCCCGGTAAAACTGCTATAGCCGAGATAAGATAATCCCAGCTCTTTTCAGTTCTCCAGCACAGCACTAGTGAGCTCGAGTATACCCTCGTCCTCCTCTGCCCAGTTCCTAACACGAACCTCTTCTGTATCGATTTTTTAAAAAAAATCGGTCGTTCTCATAATGCCGATACATGCACTCTCCAGGGATGCCGCTTTGAACACCCGGGCCTGATCGCAAAGAAGTCACGAAGGCCACTCTTCACATCATCCAGGGATCGTATCGGACACATCTTGACACCCAAAAAGATCCCGTGTCATACGAAGACGAGAAGTACAGATACCTCACTATCGCATGTCCCCCAGTCAAGCAATTGAATAGTCCACCTATGCACCACACTGCTTGATAATCTCCTGCGGAACATTAAGCTTGGCAGCAACTGACGGCAGACTATTGATCTGCATCAACAACCCCGCCTCCATATGCCACACGATATCTATATGCATCCCACCAATCCACGAGAACATTGAGTGGATTATACGTTATCCGTCAGCACAAAAGTCCGTTCAATAGTTTATAAACTCGGGAACTTACGACAATGAAAAGCCCAGACTCCAGCTGATTGAAATGTAAGTTTTACATATGAAAGTTTAAGATGCATCGATGAACAAGGGTGGAGAGAATAGAGAGTAATTGACTTTGAATACGTACGATTATCAGTAATAAATCTCAGGATTGTCCAACTGTATGCTGGAATGACGACCGTATCGCGCCTGTTGTGAATAAGCAATGCCTGTTAGCTCCCACAATATCCAAATGGGAGGCTCCGCTCACCGGAGGGGATTAGTAGTATCGAGTGCTTGACCAAAGTATCGCCCCGGACCACTTCCCATTCTGATTCCAAAAAGAAGAAATTCACGCCAATCAGTCACTGGCACTGCGGCACGGGACGACACATTCACTGAACGGAGCCACTTACACCCAAGGTCGAAATCCATGCAAGTGGAAAGGGTGATCCCCGTCATCCAAGTTATTCTACCGCCATCCCACAATCAGAATCTTCAACCCATAAGCTCAAGGATCCGATACTCACAATAAGCAGATCCACAACCTGGATCGAATCCTCCGTAACATAAAACTGATCCCCATCCTGCAAGCTGCCACCCACAGGAGCAAAACTCGTCGCATTATGCCTCTCAAGTCCCGCTTCCCTTACAAGCAAAAGTGACGTCGTCCCGCTCAGAGGTTCCCAACTCTACACCCATTTCCCAACAACCCACAGATTAATATATGAAAAGGGAAAGTTGAAAGGGGGAAAAACGTACCGTCCGATTCATAAACGCCAAAAACCTTCCATCTGCTGTGTTCTCAAGTGCCACCACTACCAAATACATCCTTTCAAGTGAAAATTTTCCAGCACATCCATAAGGTACGCACCCCTCAATCATGCGAATCTGAGAACACTTACCGAGTACGCTCCGGTGGCGAATCAACGACAGCAGGAACCAGCAACGAAGTATCCATGTCCCCAACCCAACTCATCCCTGGGCCAGGATCGTCCGCAGCCACAGGAACAGCAGCAAGATTCGGGGCGGTCGAATACCTGAGAATCCCCCTGACATCCGTATTCTGCCCCCAAACAACATACGTAAACATATCCGTCTGAATATTCGCTCTCATCCAAAACGTCCCATCCTGTTGTACTGTCTGGTTCGTATGAATGAGAACCGAGTATCTCTGTGCAACTGCAATCGTCACTCCAGACACTGTGTAGGGCTTGACGAGGGTTCCTTCTGCTTCAATGACTGTGAGAGGGTGATTATCGATTGAGAAGCGAATTGAGGCAAAGGATCCCGAATTGATAAGCCTGAGGCGATATCTATAGATAGTGAGTTCTTGATCAGGGATGCACCGGAGATGAGAATGAAGGAGAAGTACGTTTTGTTGGGCTCGAGCGTGAACTGGGAATAGCGTGTCAGGTGGAGAATCGGTATCGGATGTGCAATCCTTACATTGAAGTAATTCCCTCCTTGACCATATTGCCCTAATCCGTTCAAGGTCTGCAATGCATTAGTCCTCGGATCCACACGGCTTTGAATAGCAACTTACACCAGATTCCGGAACAGGCTCATCGCCTGCTGTCCCATCAATTCCAAAAGGCTACTCGAGAAAAAAGTGTCAGGCACTGCTCGGTGTACAGAAGCAGAATATACACGCACAGAAAGGTACGCGGCACTCAGCTGAGAACTAAACGTATGATACCAATCATTCATCTGCACAACAAGGTCTTGATCCCACGTCGGGAAATCTGGCGGCGAAGGCTCAGATGGATGCACGATCAAAGCGCCGGTAATCCCGTCGGCGTATTGTGTCGAATCTAGAAACATGTGAGACCCTGGTGTCTTGAACACAATCTTTGATACGCACAATCTGTGAACGTGTGCGCGCAGCGATATGACTCGTGAGCTACTTGACATCGAAAGTGAAAGTGACTGAATCAATCAGACTGACGCGCACTAAAAATAGATGTAAGTATTGCCGCTACGCCCAAAGATATACATGATCACGGAATCCGAACTCACTGCCACCAAGTTGTACCAGAAAACTCTCCAAACGTGAAACTAAACAATCACGCACGTGTGTCAGAGCAAAAGTGATATAACAAAGACACGTCAGGAAGCGACCGAACTTGTAAACGAGAAATTGCCCAGGCGGGATACCGCATTCTGTTATCCCTGATGTTCCGTCGTAAAAGTTCGTTTGATTTTGGAACTGACACAAGTACGGTTGAGCCGAAATGATCGTATCGATGGTTCGATATACTTACAAGTCCATGCCAGTGAATCGACCTTGGTTGTACATGACATGTTGTCAGTACCCCGGAGTAAATAATATGATGAGAGAAACACACGTTGGGACGTCCATATTGTTCGTTACGTTGATGATAATCCTATCTCCCTGGTTCGCTTCAATCGTGGGGCCAGGGAACATTCCTATGATAATCACGAAAGGATTCAATCGCCAGTACCCGACCAACCAAAGAGAAAACTCACCATTGACAACCAGCATCGGTCTAACCACACCGTCGGGCGCACCCAACGCGTTCGAAACATTAAACGCATACACTCGTGTCTGAGGGGGTTGCCCCTTCAACCCATTCAACACAAAGTTGGACGGAGGACTCGATTGAAGAGGAACAGTCACAATCGCCGGAGTCGTAAACTTGACATGATCTCGATGTCTCAACCCCAACCCAAGTCCCAACCCAATCGAAAGTCCAAGCACAGAAACAACACCAATCACAACCGCAACCCCCACAAACCCAAGTCGTTTCCAAAACGTGCCGCATAAGTTTCGTCGTTCGTCGTCGTCGTCATGAGCCTCGAGATAGAGAGGGTCCTTGTCTGAAGCGGTTGAAGAATGCGCCATCTTGGGATCAAGAGAAGAATCCCAAGTAGACGGTTGACCGTGGGGGGAAGATAACTTGGGTCTTGGCGGGGAGAGAAACGAGGCATTATCGTAGATGGGTCGAGGTAAATGTATAGTCACATTGCATTGGCATCCGATATCTTGTCCCAACCGAGGTCACTTACGGTATGATAGCCCTTATAGTAACGTCATTGCCTGTTTACAGCCCAACAGGTAACTCCAACCGCTCTCAGGGTGTTCGGGGTCTGTATATGCGAGGAGGGACACCCTGAGGAAGTGGCACACTTCGCCTTCTTCCTCACTTGCAAACACGACAACATCGAGGGTGGCTGTTTGAAAACGAATGTCAAAGTAAAGAATGACCGTGTGGAGATAACAAACATAGCACGGACAATTGCAAAAAATTTCTTCTCCCGTTGAACCCCATTAGACTCGATTCTTTCGAACGTGGATCAGGAGGCCCGCCATTTCTCCGGGCGGATGTTTTAACGCTGTGAATTTTCCACCAAGGATGGCGGCGGATGTTCAGAAGCCTCTGGAATCCGGGGAGCCTTCAAACAGAGGTGGGGGGACGCGAAGGAAGAGGATTTCCGACATCGGACGCTGTTGCAATGAAGCGAATAAGGTTTATGGTGATGATGGATATAATTTTGTTCAGATGAGAGTCGTATCCTTTAGAGAATCTATTTCGAACGACCGATAGATTTTTTGGAGGATTGTACGATTTGAACGAGAGAATCTGAAGGCAAGCCAGTTGAAGCTTGGCAAAGCGCCACAAAGCTCGCTGACTCAGCATCCTTCCCTTTTCTGGACGAACGGCACCCTTGGCAAGGTTCGACAAAGTCCACCGACCTCTCCAACTCAAAACCAATCTATTTGCTCAATCCCCGTCTCAAGTATGGAGGAGGCATCACTACCTCGAAAAGGTGGTTAAATTCGAGGTCCTCGGGGTCCACTCATCAGCGATGCTCAAATCGTCACCCTTGCACAATTCTCCGGATATCCGGGCGATTGGGAGAAGCACCATATGACACTCATTCAGATCCATATGGGCCGATCCCATTCATCCACATCTCCCGCCATCGCACAAGGCGAATGTGCGTCAATAGAATACACCCTATCGTGCGTACTAGATCTCAATTGACGGCTTTTCACCCTCTTTTGACATGGTTCAACCAAAGTTTTTTACCCATGTGCGTCCCAGCTACACATGGCTCCCACCCTAGCGATGGCCCTATTGCCCGTATGAAGGGTGTGGATTGGGATCACGTGTATACCGTATATCCTCTTTGACGAGTCGAGTATCTCGTTTAGAGAGATTTTAACAAACGTGCTTGAGGAGTGGGATTTGACTGGTCTAACGGCGCAGATGGTGTTACGTGAATCCGACATTTGTCAGAACGCGAACAAGGGCCGCATCAACCCGCTCTCAATCGCATATGCGCGATGATACATACGTACGACATTGATTGCGCCTACATTATCCCACCAGGTTACTATCACCCACTACCTTCATCGGGAGACTCGGCAAGACAGAAAAAAGAAGAATATGGGTCAAGGGGATTCCTTTTCCGTTTAACGGTACCCGAACCCCATGACTAGAAAGTTTGTTATTTAACCTACCTTAAGACCATGTGCCCATCTTCGTCTTTCGTCTTAGCCTCATTGACACGCTCGGCCATCTTGGGTCTTGCACTCGCCCCAGGATTAGGATGGGACTACGTTACGCGTTTGCTGCTTTTGTGAGCTTGGCAATTGTGCAAGGGGCCTTTGCCGCTCAGGCTCCTCAGTTCGTTAATCCTGGCCCGGGGCCTACCTCGTCTTCACCGTTGTATGTTGGGGCGAGTAATGGGTCGTTGCCGAAGGTGCCTGTGGTGAGTGGAAAGATGTTCGATCGGGTTACTCAGGTAAGTCTTCCAATCACAATGAACGGGTTTGAAGATCGAGAAGAAACTCACGATCGCTCCATTCTCTCTTTGGGTATCCCTTTGTTTCCGATTTTTCTCTTTACTTTTCTCCTTGGCCAACCCAATCTTGTAACCCTTATCTCCCCGGACGACCTGGACGATAGATCTGGATCGAAAACACCGATTTCAATGTCGCCAATACCTCGTCGACTTTCCGGAACCTAGCAGAGCAGGGGATTTTATTGGAGCAGTACTATGCGCTCACGCACCCTTCCGAGCCGAATTATGTTGCTGCTATTGGTGGGGACTTTTTTGGGATGGCAGATGACGCTTTGTATAATATCCCGGCAAAGTAAGCCCTTTCTTTCTCGTTCGTGGCCTGATATTCGATGGGGATTTGCGTTGTATTGTTTCTGGATATCGATGAGTGATTTTATGGGATGTACTTTGTACTTGATAACCCCTTCCAGTCCAAGTGCCAGGAAGCTCAGGGCGATGATCGTGAGATGCGATGATCGTGAGATGATTCTCCGCGATCCTTCTGAGCTCGGTGCCTCGATCACCTCCTGGTCCTGGGTCATGATGACTGGTCTATCACGTTCAGGTACTGATCATGTTTTGCATTCTCTAGCATCTCGACAATAGTTGATCTTCTCGAGGCAAAGAATATATCATGGGCGTCTTATCAAGAGAACATGCCAACTGTGGGATACCTCGGCTTCAAGTGAGCGTTCGCATCCTTCCCATTTCTTGTGACAAGAACTTACTTAACTTATGTTTCTTTCAGCTTTACTCAACCCAACTACCTCAACATATCCGCACCACCATACACCTACTACGTCCGAAAACACAACCCCCATGTCGTATTCAACTCCGTCACATCCATTCCCTCCCGTCTCGCCCAAATCCGAAACTTCAACGACTTTGCCGCAGATGTCAACGCTTCGACAATTCCGCAATGGAACTTTGTAACTCCCAATCTCGTTAACGATGCTCACGACACCGATATCGACTTTGCTTCTGACTGGCTTGACTATTGGCTTGTCCCTCTCCTGTCAAACCCTGCTTTCAACGACAACAAAACCCTCATCATCCTAACATTCGACGAAACCGATACTTACACTGTCAATAACCGGATCTATACTTTACTCTTGGGTGGAGTTATCCCTGCGAATTTGAGAGGGACGTCTGACACGACGTATTACACGCATTATTCGACGTTGAGTACGGTTGAGGCGAATTGGGGATTGGGAAGTTTAGGAAGGGGAGATACGAATAAGACGATGAGTAATGTGTTTGAGTTTGTGGCGAATGTGACGGGGTATAGGAATTTGGATGTGAGAGGGGCGGATATTCCGTTGACGAATATTACGGGAACGATTCCTGGTCCTCTAAGTGAGTTTTCCAGTCCATCGCCCTCTTGTTGAGTGGATTCTCAATTGGTTTTTCGTTTGGAAGACCCGGATTTGTATATCCCCTTTGCGGCTCCGAATGCTAATGCGACGGGAGCGGGAGGAGGACCTGTGTTCCTGGGACCGGGGTTGAATATCTCTGTTACCCCAGAGTCGTTGCCAAAGCCTGTTAATTTGACGGAGGCGAGGCAGAGTGTTCCTGCTTCGGGGTATGGGAATATCACTGGTCCTGGGGTTCCTGCTCCTACTGGTAGTGGATCAACAGGAAATGCTAATGGGGGTGTTGAAGTGAGAGCTGTGGTGGGTGCGGTTTTGGGTGCTGTGATTGGTGTGATTGCGGTTTTGGCGTAGGCATATTCATGAATTGGAACGTGAAAATTGGACTATGCGATGAATTCTTACGCATGTAATGACCCTGCTGTTTGAACACGAAAACATCATGTGCTTCATTTATGTCTTGTTAATAATAACCTGCTGGGATGACAATGACAGAGCCTCGGAGAGGACGAGGGCAATGTGAGAGTGAGGGCCGACGGTTCGGAGGGGATCGGCCTGAGTAGCCGACCGGGTCGGGGGAGTGGTGGCTGGTGCCCCCAACCGAACGACGCGCTCTCGCTTCATTTCGGGGATTTTGTCTCTCGTCATCAATCCTTCCTCCCCACTCTCAGTCAGAGGTTTCTTTCCAACCTCTCTGCTCTCTTTCTCCGTCTTTTCATATATTATAGTCGACTTTAAGCCATGTTGCAACTCCAACGCGCATCTCAACGCGTAAGTGGCATCAATTCTCTGGAATTTATTGGCGTTCTGGTGGTGTGGAGAATGTGGCTAATTAGTGCTTTTCTTTTTCGTTTTGTTTCGTGTGTGTGTGTGTGTGTGTGGTGTTGTAGAATGCTGCGAGACGGTTGAGGGAGGCTGGGAGACAGCTCGTAGCGTANNAGNNGANNNGNCNCGCC
>JANAWD010000188.1:0-37657 GCA_027627245.1 Meripilus lineatus | reverse complement strand
CNNNACCTTACGATGCTGTCATCATCGGTGGAGGTACGCACCCCGGAACTTACCTTTCATTCGAATAGCTACTGACGTAGACGTTAATGCCGCGTAGGTCCTGGTGGGTACGTTGCTGCTATCAAGGCTGCGCAACAAGGTTTGAAGGTGAGCTATCTATTGTGGTATGACTGAGGCGCAATTGGTTATTAATCGGGGTACGCGTAGACCGCTTGCATTGAGAAGCGCGGTGCACTTGGTGGAACGTGTTTGAATGTTGGATGTATCCCTTCGAAAGCGATGCTTAACAACTCACATATATACCACCAAACGAAACACGACGTTTTGACTCGTCGGGGTATTGATGGTCAGTTTCCCTCAGTACCGGCATCATGAATGACGAATTGACGATCTGACAATCTTGCGAATCCTATTGATCAATTGTATAGTGACTGGTGTTTCACTCAACCTCCCTCAAATGCTCAAAGCCAAAAACGACTCGGTATCCTCACTAACAAAAGGCATCGAAATCCTCTTCAAACAAAACAAAGTAGACTACATCAAAGGCACCGCTTCTTTCGTCTCCCCCACTCGTTTATCCGTCGCTCTCAACGAAGGTGGCGAAACCGAAGTAGAGGCAAAGAATATCATTATTGCTACGGGGTCCGAGGTGGCGCCGTTCCCGGGAGGAGCTATTGAGATTGATGAGCAACAAATTGTTAGTTCGACGGGAGCGTTGGAGTTGCAGAAGGTGCCGGAGAAGATGGTGGTTATTGGCGGTGGGATTATTGGGTTGGAGATGGGGAGTGTGTGGAGTAGGTTGGGTGCGCAGGTTACTGTTGTTGAGTTTTTGGGAAGTATCGGAGGGGCTGGTATCGATGACGAGATTTCGTGAGTTTCGGATCTGGATATGAAAGTTTGAG
Organism: Meripilus lineatus; assembly: GCA_027627245.1. Taxonomy (NCBI): domain Eukaryota; kingdom Fungi; phylum Basidiomycota; class Agaricomycetes; order Polyporales; family Meripilaceae; genus Meripilus; species Meripilus lineatus. The sequence goes on along the minus strand of JANAWD010000188.1, from coordinate 36,755 downwards.
CTTAGCGCTGATTTTATTTTCGTGCAGAAAACAGTTCCAGAAGTCGCTCCAGAAACAGGGTCTTAAGTTCAAGCTGAACACTAAGGTTACTGGCGCTGTGAAGGAAGACGGAAAGGTCTTGATTAAAACCGAAGCAGCCAAAGATGGCAAGGAAGAGACAGTACGTACCCCGTTTTGACATCATTTATTTCCGTAACAGACCTTGATTGTGATTGCGAAATTAAAGCTGGAAGCAGATGTTGTCCTTGTTGCCGTTGGTCGCCGACCATACATCAACGGTTTGAACCTTGAGAAGATCGGTGTAGAAGTCGATCCCAGAGGCCGTGTCGTCATCGATGACCAGTTCAATACCACCGTACAAGGTATCAAGTGTATTGGCGACGTTACCTTCGGACCCATGCTCGCACACAAAGCCGAGGAAGAGGGTACGTCACTCCTAACTTTCCCAATTTTACTTCCCTCTTCGACGCTCGACGCTCAAAACTTAAACTGTGTGATTATAGGTATCGCGGCAGTGGAGTATATCAAGTCCGGTCATGGACATGTCAACTATGAGGCTATCCCTTCGGTAGTGTACACTCATCCCGAAGTTGCCTGGGTCGGTAAGACGGAACAAGAGTTGAAGTCTGCCGGAGTGGAGTATAAAGTTGGAAAGTTCCCGTTTGCGGCTAATTCGAGGGCGAAGACCAACCTTGATACTGAGGGACAAGTTAAATTTTTGGTGGAGAAGGAGACTGATAGGGTTTTGGGTGTTCATATCATCGGTGCGTTATCGTTTTTGGTTCTGATGTGGTTTTCTGGGGTCGTTGTTCTTATTTATTTATATATATTCGTTTCTCCCTGCGTTGTAGGTCCTAATGCTGGTGAGATGATCGCTGAGGCTGTACTTGCTATTGAGTATGGTGCAAGCTCGGAAGATATCGCACGGACAACTCATGCTCACGTACGTCTTCTCAATCAACTTTCCATACCTCTATCCACTCTGACCTTTGTTTATCCAGCCAACACTCAGCGAGGCATTCAAAGAAGCCGCCATGGCTGCGTTCGGAAAGGCCATCCATTTCTGATCGTGAGCTTGCTCACGGGGCGGTGAGATGGATGTTTGGAGTGTGGTGTGCATGGTGTGATAATCGATTTTTTCTTCACCTGTGTTGTTTCTCCTTTTTCCTTTGACTTTTTTTTTGCTTGTCGTTCAAGTACCCTATTCATACAGTATGTATAGATCGGCTTTACGCTTTGTGCTTGGAGTGAGACGATCCTTACGTGCGTGAAGGTGATGCGAATCCTGCGATACGGCGTGTCTCTCAAAACAGCGATGGTTTCTCTGGGTTGGTCCCATGGTCTTGTGGTCCTCGTTCAGATGCTCCGATTTGTGATTTCTTTTCCTCGGTCTATTCGCTCGCTGCGGAAGATTACTCGGGTAAGTTAGGTCCCCCACTTGTCGTGATGAAGAGTTTCCCATGTGTGAGAAGGAGATACTTGCTTGTTCGGAACGGAGAAGGATGTCAATTACGTGTGTCAACTGCGCCTCTCACGGCGATTCTCTGGGATTTTCCAGCCAATCGTTTTCCATCGATACACGCCGCGTTCGTGTCCTTGGGTTTCAGCGCCGAAGCGAGACTCAGCGTCGTCGTTCAATTCGTCCTCCGTAGTGGTTGTTATCCCATTCCAACACTCGGCACTCAGTACTCAGTACTCGGTACTCAGCATTTGGTATTCAGTTCTCAACTCGCAGCAGATTTCTAATTTGTCTTACTACGCAAGGTGCAAGGAAGAAGAGATGTCGAAGACACCGTGTAAATTCTTTGCGGCGAATAAGACTTGTAAATACGGAGACAAGTGCAAGTTTTCGCATGATGGTGGAGGATCTGGGGCAGCGGGCCCTTCGCGATCTACTCCTCGGGGATCTTTTGTTCGAGGTCGTGGAGGCTTCAGAGGGGGTTCATCTGTGCCTCGGGGTGGTGGTAGGGGAAGCGCGCCTTCTGGGATTTGTGGGTTGTTCTGGGAGAATGGGACCTGCGCAAGATCGTTCGAGTGTTCTTTCAAACATGAGAGAAAACCCGTTCTTTCCTCTGCGTTGGTTCCTTCTTCTCCTGGATCTTCTCGGGATCTTGGGGGTGGTGGAGAGGAGGATGGGGAGGAGGAGAATCCTGATTTCTTTTCGTCCGAGGGGATGTTGAAGTATAATCAGTCTGTTCCGGAGGAGAGGCATACGTTGAATCCGAGCGAGCTCATAATCATGTCAAGTCTTTCTTGAAGAAGAATTTCGCTTTTGAGAATGCGGCGAAGGTGCAGGGGTTTGTTCGAATTTTGGCTAGTGTGAACGATCAGAATAAAGCTTGGGTAAGGCGCATTCTTCCTATTCTATGGTGATCTACGAATCGTTTGCTCAATTATCGGTTTCTTCGTCTTCCCTTACAGAACTCCGATAAAGCGCAGGTGAGGGAGGTTGTTGCCCCGGGTTCGATAAATTGATCTAACAGTTGGCGCCGATGGGCCCAATAATTCCAGGAGTTTTTGGACTATGTTGTTAGAGTATGTGTTCGAGGGTAGGCTCGATAGAGTGCGTGACAACAACTGACACGGTTCACAGAGCGATGCGATACTTCGAATTGGCGAGATTATGCGTTTCCCCGACGTGAGCCATGCCATCGGTCACGGCGGAAAGGTTCTCTCTTTTCAGAAAGGTTATTTTCCTGTGTTGCGAGTACGTTCCTCGTCGTCCAACGAGATTGGGGTTATATCTGACGTTGTGCTTAGTTTCTTACGTCCGACTTGATACTCAAAAGCACAATTCACAAAAACATCAAGTGGGCTTTTCTACCTTTATCTTCCTTGTATCGGTATTGACGCTCAACTGATGAACATCAAGTCATCTTTATACGGTCATAGAGAATAACTATGACACCGTCCACAATGTGATCACGGAATGTGTCGGAGGTATGGTGGCTGGAAAGTCCTGGAGAGATCCAACACCCGGCCTCCCGCAGATGCTCCAAAACACATTAGACGGTGTCGTCGTGTTCAGAACGCTTTCCACTTTACTGTTTCAGTATGTCATTGGTACGGTTCTGTCGCACTTTATTCCTTTACTGAGCTTGTGTATAGGTTTTTTACTCGCTTCAAAGACGCCCCACGTTTGCATCCGACAATTGTCAAATTGGTTACGGACTTGGAAGACTGGTTCGATACATGGTCTGAAGATGTTATGGCCAATCCGCCTCGGTTCATGGATACCCGCGTCGACGCGCAAACCCGTTTACTCACAATCCGACAACTTCGAGAGGAGGTCCAGCGTCTCGCCACAATCGTCAAACGCGAGACAGATAATATGGATCGCAAGACGCGAAGAGGCGCTATTCGACAGAAGTTATCCGCGGCCGAGAGGTCTCAGGCACGCACTGCGCAACTTTTTCAGGCTTATGATCCTCCTGGGGATCTCAGAAACGGAGGTCCCCGTCACGATAATGATTTTGCTGATATTAGAAACATACGGATTGCTCCTACGCGTGGCGAACTGCTCTGCGCAACGACTCCACACTTGCCCGCGTTTATTCCTGGAGCACCACATCACCATCCTGAGGGTTCCATGGAGCGTCACGTCGACATACAGTTTCGATTGTTGCGAGAGGAGCTCATGTACGTGTCTATTTTCATTTGCCTGGGTTGAATTCGTATGTTTACTTCGTTTTCCGTTCAGAGCACCTATTCGAAGCGCGGTTCAATTAATTCAGGAAGATGTCGCTGCAATGCGTCAAACTCGCGGACCCCGAGAAAAGACGAGGCTTGAGGTACTTCTCGCCAAACAAGGGGGGGCTTATAAGACCAGTGGCTTCGATTCCGTCTTTTTCCAGGTATACACTGGTGTTCGCTTCAGTCCCCTGAAAGCCGAACGCCGCGATCTCACTGTGGGTCTCGAGATCGATTCTCCACCCGTTGGTCAGGCTCGCGATCCCTCTGCCAGGAAGCGCTCAGAATTCTGGGAACATTCGAAACGCCTTCAGAGTGATCACCTTATCGCTCTTGTTATTGTCGCGAACGGAGATTTGAAGATATTCCTGGGAACGATCACTTCCTTCAGCAAGGATATCGCGGAATCCGCGAAAGTGTCGGAGACGAGACTTCAAATCCGAGCATCTTTCTTCGATCCCGAAGTTGACCTCATGGCATTGAGAAGAGATCAGCTTTCGGCGGGGCGAAACAACTTCGCCATCTTGGTTGACAACAGTGTCATGTTCGAGTCCACCCGCCCCTTCTTGGAGAAGCTCCAGACGTTGGAACCTACTGCCGTTCCGTTTGGTCAGTATATCACACGCTTGGATTCTCTGGTAGGAACACCGGTTGAGCCACCTCTGTACACACTCGCTCCGCGATTCAAGTTTAATCTCCAATGCTTGGCGCGGAGGGGTACGGTGATTGACCCTCTAACGGTTCACGACCCATTGTCGGTTGTGAGGGCCAGAAGTCAGTTGTCGAGGAACAGTGAACTTGACCCAAGCCAAGTTGATGCATTGATCAATTCGTTGGGAAGAGAGGTCGCGTTAAATCAGGGGTGAGTAAGATCTCGCGCCGTAGAATGACTCGGGCTTACGTTCTATCAGACCCCCAGGGACAGGAAAAGTGAGTTATCGTAACTTCGTATAGGCCCTGTTTTAAACATGCGTTCTGCAGAGCTGGCTCGGAAAAAACATGTATCGGGTTTTGCTCAACAGTGGTATCAGGCCGGTTTGTGAGTCAAAGAGTCGATTTGGGATGAATTGTTGAATAATACTGGTTGAACAGTGCTTATGGCGTTCACGAATCATGCGCTAGACCATATGTTGTCGTCTATTCTTGACGATAAGATTACCTCCAATATCGTTCGAATGGGAAGCCGTTCGTCCGACGAGCGTATCTTGGAGTATACCCTGGACAAGCTGGAGAGGACGTCGGAGTCCTCCAGGAACAGCGGCGAAAGGAGATTGTACAAGGCGATGAAGGACATGGAGAGGGATATTGTCGAAGTCATGGAGTCAATTCAACTCCCGTCGCTTTCATGGGGGAAGGTCGATCAGTTTCTTCAGATCCAGTATTCGGAGCATGCGCTGGCGTTTTCGAATCCCCCCTACTGGGTACAACGCCTATTCGACGCGAAACATGAAGACGAAGTAGAGCATGGCGCTTGGGAAATGGCTGGTGGTCGAGGGAAGAAGAAAGCAAAGGACATCCTTACGGACGAAGTGCTCACGATCTATCGATTTTGGAGAGAGTGCCATGACCTTCAATACATACAACCGATGCCGATGCTCCCAGCTGGCTACGATCCTGCTGTGCTTGCCTTCTTCGAGTCTCTCGGGTTTGGCCTAAATGTTCCGCCGACTCCTTTCACGACAAGACCATTGGATACTCTGCTTGAAGACGACTTTGCAAATCCTTGGTCGATGTCAGCCTCCGAGCGTCGTTTGATCTCCTCCTTTTGGGAAGAGAGGATTCGGTCAGAAGCCTACGAAATTCACGTTGACGAGTTCTACCGGTTGAGAGAGGAGTACAAACGAGCATGTAGGGAACACCAAGAAGTTCGTGATGAGGTCAGGTTCATTCTGTTTTGGAGGCGGCCTACAACTGATTGCATTGGACGCCAACAGAACAGAAGAAAGCTTTTGAGTCAATGTGATTTGATTGCGTGCACTACTACGGGTAACTTCCTGACTCATCAACACTTCTGGTTCTGTCATTCACATGAGTTCAATAGGTGCAACAAAGTTGACTTCCTTGTTATCAGTAAGTCTCATTAGAGTAAACTGAGATTTGGACTGATAATGATTTGTTTTCAGAGTGTTGCACCCAGAGTGCTTATGGTAGAAGAAGCTGGACAGGTTCTTGAAGCTCACATTCTCACATCATTGGTACAGTCTGGTATGTAACTGATTCAGGTTCAATGTAATTTTTACTGAACCCTTCTTCAGTACAACATCTAATCTGTATTGGAGATCCAGAGCAATTGAGACCAAATTTGGCCAACTTCTGTAGGTTTCACTAATCTCAGTCTAGAATACAAACTTCACTGATGTGCATACACATGGATTAGCTCTGTCTGTGGAAAGTCCAACAGGGAATGCTCTTTACAAATTTGATAGATCTCTCATGGAAAGACTATCAAATTTATCCCTTCCAATGTCTCAATTAAATGTACAGAGGAGAATGAGACCTGAGATTTCTCATTACATCAGGTAAGATGAATCACAATGTCAATGGTCAAATTAATTCTGAATTCTGGAACTAGGACCATTCTCTATCCAAATCTAGAGGATAATGCTATTGTGAAGTCATATCCTTCAGTTGTTGGAATGGAGAAGGATGTTGTGTTTTTCAATCATCAGAACAAGGAGAATGGAGTGGAAGACTCAGTCTCAAAACATAACATGTTTGAGGTAAGTTGGCTTTTTAGAATAAAGATTGATAAATCTCAGAATATGCTTTAGGTCAAGATGATCTGTGATCTTGTCTTCTATTTTATGAAGCAGGGAGTCTACAATCAATCTGGAGATATTGCAGTTCTCTGTGCTTATCTTGGGCAACTTCAGAAAGTTAGAGCTGCACTGAGAAATCAGAAGGTTGCAGTGACTCTTGATGAAAGAGATGCTGAAGAACTTGCAAGGCAAGGATTGGATGATGATGCTGAGTTTAAGGAAGTACTGGTCACTCAGCATGTAAGTTACTTTATCTTTGTTGAGGTGACTCAATTGAAATGTTTTTGACTATAGATAAGGCTGGGAACAGTTGATATCTTTCAAGGACAAGAGGCAAAGATTGTGATTGTCTCACTTGTTAGAAATACTGGAACATTTGACACAGAAAAGGCCTCAATTGGATTCCTAAAGGTAAGTCAGATTATTGAGTGTAAAAGATTAAAAGTCAACCTGATATATATAATTTACCAGAGCTCTAATAGAATCAATGTTGCTCTTTCAAGAGCAAAGCATGGCCTTTATGTTTTTGGAAATGCTGCCAATCTAAGAAAAAATGAGACCTGGTCAACAATTCTAGATGATATGGAGACAAGAGATCAGATCTCAGACAGTCTTACCCTTGTTTGTCCCAGGCACCCAGATCAGAAGAATACAATCAGTAAACCTGGTGATATTGGTAGATACTCTCCTGGAGGAGGATGTCTTCTTTCATGTGCCACTCAGATGCCATGTGGCCATATTTGTCCATCTTCAGTAAGATTGATCATTGGAATTCCTCTTTATCTCTTCTTGATGAATCTATTCCTCTCTCTAGTGTCACTATGACTTTGACAACCATGGTTCAATGAAATGTGATATGCCATGTACCAGAGTGCCTTGTCCAAGAAATCACCCTTGTCCCATGACTTGCTCAGAACCATGTGGAGATTGTCAGTTCCCAATGACTCAGGTTGTACTGCCTTGTGGACACATAAAGAAGAAGGTTCCATGGTATGTAGATAATATTCTTTCACAATGAACTTATTCTCATACTATCCTAACTAGCCATCTTATGGACCATCTTGATCTTGTGGAATGCACACAGAGAGTCACACGCCGACTTCCGCACTGTGAACACTCTACTCAGATGAACTGTTCCCAAGATCCCAGCACAGTGCAGTGCAAGGAGCTATGTGGCGGAACTACGCAATGTTGCTCGAAGAGATGCAAGTCGCAATGTTCAAAATGTCAGAAAGTCACTTTAACAGCATCTGGCAACACGGAACAATTCGGTATCATCCGGCGATTTCAGCATGCGGCACACCCTTGCGAACGCCTACTGTATTGCCAGCACTTATGTGGCTCGGCATGCTCTCAAGACCACCATTGCAATCCTACGTGCAAGAAAGCCTGCCGCCAGCAATGCGCTCATACTATATGCAAGAAGCGCTGCTATATTCCGTGTGTACCTTGCATGGAGCCTTGTCAATGGAGATGTGCACATCACGCGTGCCCTGTCGCATGTGGCTCGGTGAGTCTCAGCTATTTTACCGAAAATAACACTATCTAATGTTGGCGCAGATTTGCGCTCGCCTCCCCTGCGATGAGGCCTGTTCCACCATTCTGAAATGTGGGCACAGGTGTCCTTCAGGTAAGGAACACTCCTCCGATAACCAGTACGTGACGGCTGAAGTCCAATGACGGTAGTTTGCGGAGAACCGTGCAGCCAGCAGAAATGCGTCGAGTGCTTGCCGGAGGCCGAGAGGATAGATATCGTCGATTTTATCCTTCAGCGCCGCTTGGCCGAAGTGGACCTCACCTCAGACGACACCAGCGAACGACTTATTACGCTTGCCTGCGGACACGTCTTTACCGTCGAAACTCTAGATGGGCACTGTCGCATGAGCGACTTTTACGAGATCGGCATCGATGGACGATTCCTCAGCACCAAGTTCCCGCCCGTCGACTACCAGACTCCACCAACGTGTCCCATTTGTAAAGGCCAGATCGACGCCTTGCGTTATGGAAGAGTTACGAAACGTGCAACTCTCGACATTCTCGAGCAAAACGTAGCCGGCCGGATGTCCGCAGATCTCGATAAACTCAGTGTGGACGTTGCGATGCAGGATTCTGAACTTCAGCGGACGATCGAAAAGGCGAAAGAGCTCGTCTCAAAGCCGGATGACGTCTCCGATGCCAATGCCACACTGATCGATGGTCCTGATCCTATACCTGTAGAGCTCCTGGAGGCAAATGCGATGCACATCAACCATGGTCTCTCGAAGGAGGAAGCCGATGAGTGGGGCAAGACGATACAAGGATTCTTGCAGTTGTATCGGAGAGCGACCCGAGTTGCCACCACCAGAGGCGCTCATATCAAGGCATACGAGGCCGCGCTATCCACGCTATACCGACTCGAGCTGGAGGGATTGATGAAAGACCCTGAGGAAGTTGCGGAAACTCCTGAGCAAGCTGCAATGATGGAGGTCAACAAGAAGATCGGGCAACCTCCCCATAAGGCAGATACCCGATTCCAAGTGGAGGCGATCTTCATGTCGTTGGAGATACGTTATATGATTGCACTAGTAGCGACCGCGCGATTGGATGCTCTTCCTTATTCTGAAGAACAACATAGCTACCACTCACGATGGATATCCTTCATCAAGTTCATCTACGATTCGTGCTTGGGCGACGCAAAGAAGGCTTTGACAATGGCGGAGAGGTCGAGTGCCTCCCGACAGGCAGCTCGTGCATCTGTCGGTGCAATCAGGGCGAGCTTTGAAAGGGTGCGGTTTACCGCAACTCAGGTTGACAAGGCTGTCAGTCGCCGGGGCACCACCCCGACCACCAAAGACGAAATCGCCCGGACTGTGGACCAATGGAATGTAAAGATGAGGAAATTGATTGCAGATGCAGAGATGTCATACATACAGAGCCGACCATCAAGAAATACCAGGGATCTCGCGGAGGAAAGAGAATGGTTCAAACAGAATTGTGGACTACGAGTGTTGAATTGGTCGAAGAATTGCGACGAACTTGCGGAATGTATTCGAAGGGATGCAGTATATCGACCGCTTTCTACTCAAGAACGTGAAGACATAGTCAAGGCGTTCGATTTCTGTGAGTTTATCACTACTTAACAAGATAAAAGCTCACCCTTTGCTGCAGCACATGCCGGGCACTTCTACAATTGTCAAAACGGGCATCCATTCGTGATCACAGAGGTACGCCCGCAATTGAACTCGCTGGATGAGTTATCTCATATTCTTCTAGTGCGGAGGAGCAATGGAGGAAGCACATTGTCCAGAATGCGGTACCCCTATCGGTGGAGGGAGTCATCGCTTGCTCACATCCAATACTCGAGCAAGAGAATTTGAAGACATTGCCCAGAGAATGGGGGCAGAGGTTAACCCATGGGCCGCGTAAGGTTGTATTATTCGATAGACCGCTGTGATAGGTAGAATGGTGTGAGCCTCGAGTATATAGAGTCGTAGGAGTGAGATGAATAGCTCCTTCATGTCGAAACATTGTCGGCAGAAAAAGTTGAAAATCCGGGTGTGACTTGACGCGACTGTCACGTATCACGCATTTGTGATGTTTCGCACACACAGGCGCTGGTTCTCCCCTTTCCGCCTCATTGGCATGTCGACGACCCCTCTGGCGACGAACTCAGCACGGGGCTCCATCAAAGCACTCGATACTCACTCCATTCATAAAATATCATCTGGTCAGGTTGTTATTGATCTCGAGACTGCTGTCAAGGAGTTGGTCGAGAATAGTCTTGATGCCGGCGCGTCAAACATTGGTGGGTTCGGTGGAGGCTTTACAAAGACACCGATGTACTGACCTACAACAGAGGTCCGATTCAAGGAGTACGGGCTTGAATCGATCGAAGTGATTGATAATGGTAGCGGGGTTTCTTCAGCAGACTATGACTCTATCGGTGCGCCTGCTTTCGTTCATGAAGTATGCTGGGTTGAGGTCGACGGTATAATTTGTAGCACTAAAGCATCACACGTCAAAACTTGGTTCGTTCGAGGACCTTTCCTCAGTGTCTACCTTTGGATTCAGAGGAGAGGCTTTGTCTTCTCTTTGTGCTCTTAGCGAGAGTGTCACACTGATCACTGCAACAACGTCGGAGACACCGATGGGGACTGTTGTTGTGTTCAATAAGGATGGGAGCGTGAAAAGTAAAAGTGGAAGAATTGCTCGACAGGTCAGATTCGGTCCATGTTCGTATTATTACTTGGCTCCGACCCAATTTCTCTCAGCGTGGAACGACGGTGTCTATAATGGGCCTGTTCCAGTCTCTTCCTGTGCGGCGCAAGGAGCTGGAGAGGAATGTGAGGCGTGAATATGGAAAAGCTCTGAGTCTTTTAAATGCCTATGCTCTGGTGCCTTGCACTCAAGAAAACGGAGGAGTCAGGATTACATGCACGAACCAACCTATGAACGGGTATGTCCTGATTTCGTCTCAAGACTTTACATTGATTCTCCTTACAGACGAAAGATGGTACAGCTGCGTGCTGACGGATCATCTATGAAATCTGTCGTAACATCTATATGGGGACCAAAGAGTTTGGATAACATTGTGGACTTAGATCTGTCATTTGAGGTAGAGACCGAGAAGTCCGTCCTACGACGGCTAGGTAACAAAGTTGATTCATCTAGGTTGGCTTTGAAACCCATTCTTTCTGCCGTCCACATATCACTGAAATCCTTTCTCAGAAATCAAGTTGTCGTCCAGGGCCTGATATCAAAGTTCACCGTTGGTGGAGGGAGGACCGGAACTGATCGCCAGTTTTTCTTTGTGAATGGACGCCCGTGTAATCCATCCAAAGTTCAGAGAGCATTCAATGAAGTGTACCGTACATTCAATGCCAACCAATCCCCGTTCATAATTGCTGATTTTATCCTCCCTCGCGGTGAGCTTCTCTTCTTTTTCTTACGGTCGTGGATGTAAATGCGAATGGTTCTCATCAGATTCCTTGGACATTAATGTCAGCCCGGATAAGCGAACTATTTTCATTCATAGTGAGAACAATCTGGTGCAATCCCTCAAAGTATGTATTTTGTGTTTCTTGGGCGAAGTGCTGACCTCGGCTGAATTTGTATCAGGTGGCATTAGAGGAGAAGTTTACCCGTTCACGGGCAACGTATGATGTCACGCGCGTTGAATCCGAAACGCATGCTGCGAAACAGCGGGTTGTCAAGGAAACCGTGCCCGTTTTGGACGATACTGAGGGCGAAGAGGGGGCTACACGGGATCGTGAAGCGTTCGACGATAATGTCAACGTTAATCCCCCGGACACGGAAAGTTCTCGGACACCGGAAACGCGACAACCGGTGAATTTCATAGATATGGAAGGCCGGAGCAACGACAGGAGAATCGAAAACATTGATGTGATCGCTCCCGATCATGTACCATGCCTACCAGTGTCAGGCTCCGACCTTCCTGTTGAAGATGCCTCGAATGATATAGGAAAACAAGGGGTTGGCCGAAGCCCGTATACCCTCCAACGTCCTTCAACAGAAGACAGCGCCGGGGAGGGGAGGCGTGTTCCCAGGGCCCCATCTCATCAAGCGAAAAACATCCGCAAATCTACGATTTCTCCATCCAACCGGGCTCCATCGTCAAATAGGCCTTCGCCCTTGGCTCAAGTACAGATGGTACTCAATACATCAGGCGCTTCCTGGAATCTTCGACGATCTGCTGAGGATGACAAACTTCACGACCAATTACGGTCCACGAAGAAACCTCGTCTCGAAAATGATTCCAAGCGTACGCCCGCAGCGGGAGCGAGTGCAAAACAGAAGATCACAAATTTCGCACTCCCCGGTAGCCAGTTGGCACCTATCGAATCTACGGATACACCCGAGAGTGGCGAAGAGGAGGACCTCGCGGCTCAACACCATCACTTCGACGTCGATAATTCCGGTTCTTCTATCGTACCGGGTATCTTGGCCATAAATTCTTCGTGTCACCCCTCGGACCAAGAACCTTCTAACAATACCACGATGAAAGGACCTTCTGAGATGGACGTTGAGATGGCTGAGAGCCCCGTCGGTCATCAGGATGTGCCTATCGATGAACCTACTCAGGATATAGACGTCGAAACGTCCGGTGCTCAATCTACCGGGACTTCGGTTGACGAAGAATCCTCCGCACCCCCGAGCTTGCCAACAGAGGTTGTTCGCACGTTTGATGGTGGCGATATCGCCATGAACATTGATCTTGATACTTTAGAGGACTCGTGGCGGCGGATGCAAACAGAGTTCGCCTCAATGCGCAGAACCCCATCTGAACAACCGACAGAAGCGGAGACCACCGAAACGATCAAACACGCTGGCTCTCTTAATGTAGAAGAAGACCAGAAAGCGAGTGAAACGTTGTCCAGGGTCCTCGAAAAATCGGATTTTGCAGAAATGGACGCGATTGGTCAGTTCAACCTGGGGTTCATCGTATCCCGTCGGAAAAACGCAAGGGGTTCAGGTGACTTGGGCCGTCTGATGGACGATCTATTTATTATTGACCAGCACGCTGCGGACGAGAAGTATAACTTCGAGAAGCTGCAACAAACTACTAAGCTCAATTCGCAGAAATTGATCAGGTTCGTAGGTAGAGGCACCTACTAAGTCTTTTTGCTTATTTCTTCGGATCAGTCCCTTGCAGCTCGAACTCTCGGCTTCCGACGTGCTCCTGGCGATCGAAAATGCCGAAGTGCTACGCAAGAATGGTTTTGACATCGATGTAGAAGAAGTCGATGCAGAAGAGAGTCGGCGGTTGAAAGTAGTTGCGCAACCGGTCAGTAAGGAGAGTGTTTTTGATTTGAAAGGTATGACTCTTCCCAGTATATGGATTCGGCTTCCATTGCTGACGCCTTCGAGTAGACCTGGAGGAGCTTCTTCATCTCATGCACGATCAGCCTGCTGGCCAGATGGTCAGATGTTCCAAGACGCGTGCCATGCTCGCATCAAGAGCTTGCCGCAAGAGCATCATGATAGGAATGCCATTGACCATACAGCAGATGACATCAGTACGTACGGACGAAAACGATGTGAAATTCCCACCGCTGATACTGGGGAAATACAGGTCGTGCAGCATATGGGAACTATGGACCAACCGTGGCACTGTCCCCATGGCCGACCAACCATGCGCCACCTTTCTGACATTGTGGGTATGGGATGGTTTCGAGGAATCCCTTCGCGGCAGGCTCACCAACGCGTGAGCTGGAACATCCTTGGATGAACTCCTCTGGCCGCGGACCGGCCGGATCGTGTATCCTGGGTGGTCGTCCTCATGTCGCCATTCGGCAGAAGGACCCCACCCAATGAATGGCTAATTCAGTGTTGGAACCACAATAAGCTTTGGGATCGCATCGGGCTAGTTTCCCCGTCAGTGAGGATACCACGCATTCATTTTTTTGAGCCGAACCTAAATGAGTATGTACTGTATTGGGAGTTCTTGGATAGTATGATACACGCTGGATTTTCACGAAAACATCATGTCTCCCTCAGCAGCCTAGGATCGTTTCTAGAGGTGGCGAGCATCACGGTCTCAATGTTGTTGGAGCAGTCCTGAGATGAGAAGTGGATTGCACCGAGTACACGCACCGTGCAGGGCCATCGCGGCACAGAGTCACCACGTCCAAGACCAAGAAAAGCTCACTCGACCAACAGCGTAAGTCGTTGCGAAAACCTCGGAACGATCGCATGCATATGTCTGATATCCCGACCCAATGACTACAACCGTGGGTGCACGACGCAGCATGCCAGAGTGTGGGACTTCAGGTCGCGCGAGGACCAGGGGCTTTCTGTCTGATAGAAGCACTGAGTTGGCAGCCTGGCGGCTACATTTCCAAGGGGTCAACGGAGGCTTTCACGTACCAGTGAACCGTCAGGGAACGTCCGAGCAGCTGGGCCGCACAGGCTTTGCGGGGAATCGTCGTGGTGCACATTACAGGTGAAAAAACTGACACAGGTCCGCAGTAGCCTTGATGCGGGGTAATGGAATGGATATGTTCTGATTGTGAAGCCATCGTAGACCGCCTCAGATGATTGTATCGTGTCTTAGAGCTCATAAATGGCTTGGTTTGATTACGAAACCCCCTGGGTGGATTCCCAGCTGAGAAACCTTGACAAAGCAATACGAGTGACAGCATCGACTATGATTCAATAGAATAGAGAGAGTACCTCGCGTTCAGCCTTCAACACTTCACCGGGATTGTGGTGGGTAAGCAATAAGCCCAGATAAGGTCTTTAATGAGACCTAAGAGGAACCTGTGGGTACTGTGGGATCTGGGAACATGCCCGAGCAACGCAGAGGCTATTTGAGTCTACCGGCGGTATTCTGAAAGATGACGCACCGTTGGGCCCCTGCGCCGTTCTAGCTCCTCTACCATTCCGTTTTACGGATAGGAGTCGAGTGAGTTCCCAAGAGAATACTTATTAGGATGCAAGCTCGCAGGTTCAAGTTCTCCTTCAGGTTGGGGAGATCGCCACCTGATATCGTACAGCTCCATTTGGGACACTTGGTGGAGGGACATAATAACGGACCTCCAGGGAGTTGCCGAATGAGTTGACTTCCGTCCGAGCAGCGTTGTGGTAAAGCCGCCCTCGGAGGCGCCGGTCATGAGGTGTGGTGACATACCGCCTCCTGGTCTGCATCATTCCGCCTTTTCGGCGAAGAATTACGGCAACGACGCACTAATTGAGCGGCCGCGTGATTTGGAGTGTTTTTGATCGAATTTCGGGAGGTAGTTTGGTATGCCTGCCCCCGACGCTTCGTGGCTGAGATCCGTGCTCAAAACCCGCATCGTTAATACCTAGGAGTGTACATATCAAAATATCGCTGCTTGAGGGCGATTCACTGGAATATCACATACCATACGCCTTTTCAGGATATGCCCCTTAACAGTTATTTTTGGCACCAAAAGGACTTGCCCTCCTTGTCTGGAAAACTCTCCCACAGAGCTGGAACCGTGGAAGAAGTATCAAGTGAGTAAACATACGAACCAATGACGATCGTGCTACAAGAGCTCATAGTCTTCGTGGCGTAGCCTATCGGGATGGGGCTTGTGGGCGTAAATGGAGCACAAGGGAAAAGGAGCTGGGAGTTGCCTTCCTAAGGCCGTGGGCAGCCTCCATCGCTGAGGAAGTCCTTAATGGCAATAAAAGGCTGTTCACGTTACATCTCATTCGCATAATTGGCCGCCGATACGGTTGCAGCCACATCGCACCACCTTGGGTGGTGCTAGAAGATGCAGCCGGGAAGGCCTTTGAGATCAAATAAATTGTTCATAAACCTAACGTCTCCGTAAAGTTGGAGCATATGCCCCCATGGAGCAATCGAGAATGCCTTCCGGCTTGACACGAAATCCCGGGCGATTCCTTGACCAAGTACAAAGTAAATGATAATATCAGCCGCGCTACAACAGAAAACTCAATGCTGTCAAGGGGATTCACGACGAAAACATACCGAATTGGAGATACAGCACCGCAAACGACTCGCCAATTTATCAAGGCCTGCCTACGAATCAGGATTTTGCTGCGTGAGAGACCCTGCCACGAACCGGGTTTCCGTTTCAACGGTTCATGCTATCAGGTTATGGACGAAAGGGAGCTCACAAATTCAGATATTTTCATCCGCTAGCGAATCACCTGCTGCAAAAGTGTGTTATGTTCCCAACTACCCACGCTGGAAGACATTATGTAAGTTCTGGCTCGCAAGTGAAGTCAGGTGCCAATCAAGAAGGGAAGGTCATCATAGGCGTACTGGTGCGAATGCAGGTTCAACCCCAAAATCTGTCTCCTTTCCATGGAAAGCGGACAATTTCCAACAACAGAAAGAGACCACAGACGGGACACACTGAACCTAGGGTTTTCTTATTGACACCGAAGAGCGGTGTGTCTATTGATTCGGGCGGTATTTCGACTTGATCCTATCGATGGGTCTGTCGTACCTGGGTTAAGATTTCCTGTATGAGAGGCGAATTATTCCCAAGGAAGGCGTCCCGTCGGATTAACCCTCGAAATAAGACCTATGATTCTCTTCTGAATGGCACTATGGTCAACGGGTGATCAAATAGAGCCATCTGCGAACGCTTTCTTTGGGGTGAATCCTTGCCCCATCAGGATAAGATCAGTGTACCCCGATGGAAGTCTACAAATTCAGGACCGTCAGTAGCATCTTTGCTCGTTAATTAGACTAAAAGTCAAATCCAGGAGAATAGGCTCACCTTTGGTTCAATTAACACATTGACAAATCGACATCCAGAGACCCGCTTCACCGACATTCTGTGTTGTGGATGCACCGCCGAGAAGTGAGCGACGATACCCCGTTGTGGTCAAGTTGAGAGCATGACATTTCAAGTTTGGTTTCGGCAAGCTGGCAGTGCTAGCTTGAGGGTGGCTGATCAGCACGTGTTGGTGCTCCGTGGTATCTGGATGTCACTCATGCTGCGAACCTTTCAACACAAATTTTATATTCCAGATACATCAGCTGTGAGACAGTCTGTAATACTTTTGTCCTCGAGTAAGTAATGTCCCAATACCAGTCCGCAGTTATGAGCTCTCAATAAACTACTACCGAATCTGCTCCCTTGATTCACGTAACAAATGACAATTGCTCCCGGTGACTTCCCCGACGCCCACTCCCCACAGTAATCGGAGGCCGCCAATAAAACATCACAGGACGACCCGGAAACTGTTCAGCGCCTTTCGGTCCTCAGATGTCAGAGGACTGTACCCGTTTGATGGACCTGCTGGACTGAGACCATTTCGGTGGGGATGCGGTAGGTGCAGAGGCGCAATGCTGGATAACCGTGGAAGAGATGGTTCCGTGGATGCGTCGTATCTTCGATTGGTGGCAAATTGAGGTCCTCCTCCTATTAGGGAAGAACAATCGGATGACGATGGGGAAACGGGGCTTTCGGCACCTTGGTCTGGATTGCAGGGGGTGGCGGATGATGGCCATGAGGGTTGAACCCAACTGGGGTGATCGCCGCTGTGGGATCGACGGTGATCCGGTTCATCAGCACCAGGCATACTTCTTTGAATCTTGTTCAGGTTTCCTCTCGCAGACGAGTAGACTCCCTCAGGGATGCGAATAGAGCGAAGATATTCATAGTTGTCAACCACTGGAAGACATGTATAGTCATCTCCCTGGACATATGTTCATCAATTTCGGGACAACCGGGAATGTGAGATAGCGTACCGCAAAGTAGGCAACAATATGCCATTTTCTGGGTGGTTCCGAACTATTGATTTGCACGTGAGTCGAATAGGTCTGCTTCGTGAGTCCGTCTGGCTTCGACGGCC
Source organism: Meripilus lineatus (assembly GCA_027627245.1). Taxonomy (NCBI): domain Eukaryota; kingdom Fungi; phylum Basidiomycota; class Agaricomycetes; order Polyporales; family Meripilaceae; genus Meripilus; species Meripilus lineatus. The sequence goes on along the minus strand of JANAWD010000188.1, from coordinate 19,008 downwards.
GATCTTGGCGTCGGGTGGGAGCTGGTTGATAGGAAAATGGGTCCAGCGTCCTCCGAGTCTTCTGTTTTCATCTATTTCAGGGTTGAATTGCCTTCTCAAAAGGCTATGGGAGAAAGCTCACCGTCGAGCTGCTTTGGCTTCCTTTTTCTTCGGGTGTCGTTTCAATCTTTTCCTCCATAGAAGAGGTAGTCCCCTCGCATCCCGACTTTGAGACCTATGCGATCGAAAATGAGAAAAAAAATGCGTGAGAAGCGGAGACATGACAAACCATCGACGCCCATCTGTCCATCTCTCCAAGCCGCCTACCGGGGTGTGAAGTTAATAAACTTCGGCATGTCTTCGAGGATGGTCCTGGCTCTTACCTTGTTTATGTTCTGCCTCTTCCCACACGAAGACGTTGCCAGAGGCAAGTTGCTCACGTTCAGTCGTCGTTAAGCGTCGAGTAACGAGTGGCAGAATATTAAGCCGAACGGCTTCAAAGACAATATGCGCATCTCGTGCGTCTCTGAGGTCTGTTGAGGTCATTTGTGGTCAGCAGTGGAAGATTACAAGAGTATGTGCGCGTACGTAAAGCAGGATGTGTTGTTGAAGATTGGCACTGCATCTTGAGTGAGTTGGGAAGGGAGGACAAGATGAAGAGTGAAGTAAGGGGGAAAAGTCTGTTTGAGATCCACAACTTCCGTAGCAAACTTTATACTGTTGACGAGAGAAGTCGCGATAGCATAAGTATTCCACTCATTCCGTATTAGGCACGCCACGAATGGGAAGAAGCCAGGGGGGTGGAGATAGGAATCCAGATCAAGAAGAATTAGAGAAGGATCGGAATCGAATTGTACAATACTTTGCGTGGGGTAAGTTGATGAATCAACGGTTGTAATACGGCAGGGAACGATGCTCGATGATATGGGGCAAGTGAAATGGGAGGGAATTGATGTCTTTTTTCCTGTTCGTGGCAGTGTACAGCCGGCGAGCCCTTAATTCAGTCCGAGCAAGAATCTCCGAGGTTTCTAAACTAAACTAGAATAAATTAGTGAAGGTCGGAAGTCGTGGTATTTTTCCTACCCTCTGTTGCCACATCGAGCAAGGCGTCGACTTGTCTCATGGCCCCACGGTGCGATTGGTCAATGTGCTATCTGATTTTCGCAAGCGCATGTCTGAGAGCGTACGTCGGTTCTTCCTTGCAGATGGATAACCAAGGGACATCTTCGGATTCCCGGGGTTTTTCCCTAAGGTAACATTGAGGAAGGGTCATCCCAGAGACAATGTCCCCCCGGATCTAAATGCCGACATCCTTATTCAATACGGTAAGGAGATGTACGGGATGACTTACTGAGATAGACGCGATTTGTAGAATCATGAAAAGCCAATGGGAGCGACTTGCACTTTTACGGAGTTTGCAGACCCCCCACCGAATTCAGCCCCGAGAAGATCATTAATTGATGGCTGATTTAGGGTGAACTCAAAAAGGTTCCAGCATTACTACGGAGAACTCCAGCTTCTTACCCTCTTTCCCCTGACGCCGTTCACCGGCGTTGAATGCAAAGATTTGAATGTCTCGCGGGAGGCGCCGCAAGAACACGGAATCAGGGCTTTGGTACAGGGAGCGCAAGCAAAGATAAGTAAAGGTTTGTTCAAGAACTTCTGGAACATACGCGACAGCGAAGGCTTGTTTCCCCGAACGGTGGGCCGTCCCACGTCACTGGTATACGCTAGAGCCCATCAGAGGGAACATGCGGTCTCCCTTGCCACCTTTCCATAAAATTGCCCACGAGACTCGGAGGGAGGATAAGGCGAATTTGCTGCCCGAATGGCCGTGGTTCGCTAGAACTACTTGCTAAGTGCAGTATTAAAGCGGGTTTGACACGCCCCAGGTTGGAAATACTGGTAGTAAAGACCACCGCCACATGGATGTTCCGTTCAGGGGACCTGTTTAGGAAAGTTGGGCCACTGTCGAAATGGAATTCTTGAGATCTCCTAGATCGTCCGTTTATGCTGTCCCAGGAATAAAGTCAGTCTCGGAACAACATCCGAATATGGACACGCACGACATTAATCCCAAGCTGAATTACAACGTCCCTCGAAATTTTCGCGATGAGAAATCCGGAATCGCTCAAAGCATTCACCAACTGACTCCGGGAGAACGGATATTAATGTCGCCTTTCTGTTCCACTTCCAGGGTAGGAATAACGAGAGGTAAAATGTTGCGGTGGCATTCGAGTCGTAGCTATCATGACCTAGCGTATTTCCCATCTTGATGAATGTCCGGTCAAACCTTGTCAATTTCTCGGATTGGTACATGAGAGTAGCCCGTAAGGAATCCAAACCATGGACCGAATGACCGTAGTTCCCAGTGTTTTTCTATCAGTGGCGATCGCATGGGGTGTGCTGTCACAGGAGTTTGGCTCTCTTGATGGACCTGAATTAGCGCAGTGTTGACGAAGACAAACAAGAGATATGAGGGTCAAGGTCAGACGACGATATCGTTCACCTAAGGGTCTTGCGTAAGGCACAGCGAGCTTACTGTGCAAGCTCATACAGTATCGAGAGGTATCGGACGATGGGGTGAGATAAGAGGCATCGGGTTAATTTGACATGGAATGGTAGCTGCCACTGAACTTATTTGGCCGAATATTCTCATGCCCTTAAACGATCAAGACATCATTGCGGCTATGAAGTGCATGCTCACATTTATGCACCTTTACTCTCATATTCGCCGCTTAGTAGACTACGGACATGTCAAAGTCAAAAATAGGTAGACACCCCAAGAAAACGGTGAGGATTGACCAAAGCCTTCTTTCTGTCATATTCTGACTTCGTGCAGATACCCTACAGCTGGTCGTCGGCTACTTCCACTTCTTCGCCGTGAGACCTGGAAGATGGAAGACATATTGCGATGAAATCCCTGACAAGTGCCAGATGGAAATCAAGTCCTAAACGCCACAAGATGTCGACACACGAAATCTGCGTTCATTGCCGTCCAATTGAAAGTGGGAACGGACATAATTCCAATACCAATAATGCATAGGCGACTTACCATCGTGTGACATCACATGTCCAAGATGCCAGTACTCACTGGCAATCTCTTTGCGCAGAGAGCTGAGGCTCTGAAGCGGTACCCTACGTCATCTGAAATGGCAGAGAATAGGTCGGTGGCTACGAGTAACAAACTATTAAGAGTATGAATTCTCCGGCTGCGAATGCTTAGTATGACGGTGGATAAGGATCGAAGAAAGTGACGCACAACGACGTCGTTCACTTTCACATCGATCTCTCTGGTGTTGGGGAGGTGAGAGTATATTTGACTCTCAAAATGCTCCACTTCATCAAGTTGTCATCTCTCAATTGAATGGTGTGTTTGCCGCACAAGTGAATCTGGAATCACGGCTCAGTCAAATGCGGAGGTTTGTGAGATGCAGGTATTCACGTACAAACTAGGACAGGTATCAGATTTACCAATCAATAAAATTTGTACGCAAAAAGTAAAATCGCGTCAGATCATTGGACAGTTTGTGCCACGCACCGGCGTCTGTTCAACTGAGGTCATCCTGGTGGAAAGCCGAAAGTGCCGATAGCAAAACGGCATAGCCCCCAACACCCCAAGCCTGATCATACTGTATTGTACTGTAAATAAGCCCGAGTCGTCGTTGCGGAGGAATGCCTTGAATTTGTCCAAAAGAATCGCGGAGTGGCGGATGGGAATTTTCGATGTTCCATGTCTATGCCGATGTCCGATAGAGTACCCGTTCCACCTTCAGCAGTCCAAGCGAGCCGTCACTCCTTCAAGTAATGTCTTCGGGTGGAAGCGGGCCAGTGAGAGAGTAGACCAGTTTCCATAGAATGATAGACAATCCGATGAGAAGACCGCGAACAGCTGCACCGGTGCCAGCCTCTAATATTACGCGGAGGGAATGTATTGCAGGACTCACGTACGAGAGTGATAAGCCTTTCAGACTTCCCATACCCTGACCTCGTGACGAAAAACGCCCCGCCTTGAAATTTCGAAGTGGACGCTTCAGGAAGTGGGAACGTTATGTCACCTTCCATCGGACTTGACATGGCGTACGTGAAGCCCACAAAACAAGCTTAGTGGGCCAGCGCTCCGCTTGAACGACCACTGCCCGCAATCCTTGCACTATGAAGAGAAAAACCAATTCTCACAAGTAGCCGCTTGGGCGTGATTGGTGGGTTGACTGATTGCAAAAGAAGTTTGTTAGGTGGAGACCAATTCTCACAGAGATGCAGCGCACCGACGGAAAGCCATGATTCCGACGCCTAACACAACATGCATCTTGGAAGTCGATGTTGAAGAAAACTTGCTGCAAGGCTGTCGTCCGGTGCGATGGCAGGGTGTGGTGGTGGCGAAGTCATGGGCTACATACGAAGGTGGTGGTGTGAACAGCTGTCCAATTCAAGAATCAGAACCCAAGGAGCTGTAATGAGTGTCCTCACGGGACCACTCACATTGACCTTGCCCTCGGTGCACGATGTTCTAGTTTGGGTACATTTTCGGTGAGTCTGGCCACCAGCGACCGCGAGGTCTTTATCGATACCGTTACCACACCGCACCCCCAGATGAGCCCACCGCACCAGAACTTAGTACGACAGAGTCAGCATCCTCGTAATTGAAGTGTACCCCTGACTTGTGCATCGGAAATTTCCTGTACCAAATCGACATAGGCTGGGACGATCCACCCATGAAATCAGATAGAGCAGGGATCATGGGCCACCGCATCTGAACTTACTTAGAAAGACTATGCCCTCATGGGCTCAATAAAAGATAATGCTCGCATGCGGAGGAACGACATTGAACAGCGATTATGACACAAGGGTGTTCGGCTTCCGGCTGATCCCGAAGCGTTTCGTATAGGACGATGCCAAAATAGGAAAGACCCACAATTTAGCGTAATAGCGTCATGCATGATCTCGACTCTCTGGCGGTTGATCCCTTTCTTTCCCCACTTTCCTTTGTCCTGTACCTACATCGGCGGCTAGATTTGGGGTAGGAAGCTTTGGCTCTCCGTACGAAATCTACAACATGCCTCCCCAAAGAGTTGACGGGTCACAACCTGGCCCGGGATCAGGTGGACTGACGGTATCCCAGGAGATGCAAAGACTTTTGGACAGGCCTGGGTACTTGAAGTCCTCTCAAGGAGGTCAGAAGTTAAGGGAGCTATATGTTGATGGTACGTACATTCTGATACTCCATTAATCTCTTCTGACAAGAGCGCAGAAAGTGCGAACTTCAACGCCAGGAAATTGAATCAGTTTGCCTTTTATTGCTACGTAGGGTGCCTCCCCGAGGTCAAAAGGGTACCAATAATTGACATATGACATCTTCCTTGCTCTGACCTTCTATGATAGATGGTCGAAGCTGGTATTGCTCCAGACCTTACAGGCACCGAGACGCCGTATAAGTTTGGATATGCCACTATTACCATCTCAGGGGCTCAACGTGTCGAGTTACTATCGAGAACGAGCGGAAGGCCAGTCCAATCAGAAACCAACAACCCTAAAGGAACATTGGAGTATCTCCTTTCTCGAGGAACCCCTCCAGACGTTCAAGATATCGTTGGGTACACCGCTCTGCACCATGCAACGATGAATGCGAACGCAAAGATTGACTTGGCAAGAATACTGCTTGAAAACGGTGCTAATGTCAATCATCAAAACAAATACGGAGAGGTTCCTCTGTTCGGGTATGTGTCAAATTTAATCAAAAGTATAGTCGCCTTTATCTTTGTTCTCTCGTAACATCCGCGGCAGGTGCTTCCAGACCAATCAGACAGCGTCCATCGACCTATTGATGGAATTTGGTGCTAGTCTGGAGATACCAGAGGCAGATGGGATCTTACCTCGCCATTTCCATCTTCGTTGTGGACCCCGCGTTAGCGCTACCGTCGACAAATGGGTCAGAAAACGGGCCGGAGAGGAAGCAGCTTTGGCAGAAAAGAAATGCAACTCCTGTGGAAAAGAAGGTGTCAGCCTGAAGCAGTGCGGGAAGTGCCACTCTGCGAGATATTGTTCTGTCGAGTGTCAGAGTAAGTTTACACTTGCCCTGTACTAGATGCCGCTTATCCCATAGGAACCAGGGTCGCATTGGCGGACGCATAAGAAGACATGCAAGCCATTTACAGAAGAGAATACTGTTACCCTGAAACCGTTTTACCATGCCGGAGCGCAGATCATGTCCACATCCGATACGATAAGGAATTTAATGGGAATTCCGACAGACCCCGTACCTCCAAAAAATAAGCGCGCTGATCGTGCACCGAGCGAGTCGACCTTCTCCCCGTCGCAACCCAAGTCTCTTATCATCAAGGTCCAAGTGCCTTATTCGCCCCTGGGGTCTGGAGCTCCCACCAGTACGGCCCCACTGATGGTCTATAATAAGAAGCGGGATTTCGCCTGCATGATCAGGATGGGTGACAATCCGGACGGATACCGAAGGGTATGCCAGGTCGTGCGAGATCAAGGAATCGGTGGGGCAAAGGCGTACTTCGCTGCAGAGTTGAAGTCAAGGAATGAACTAGTCGTCAAAGTGGGAGAGGTTTTAGCGACTCAGCCTTTTTGAGGATGTTTTGTCTCTTGATACCTATCATTTTCTCTCCGGTCTTCACTTTTGGATTCCCCTGTCGATTCCGGGTCACAAACTGACTTTGTTCGATTACAATAGGGTTCTGTCAAGTCATTAATAGAGGCAATCGGTACCTGTAGATGCCCGTATACATCAGCATACGAGACTTTGTCCAGTAATAATGACATTAATGGTTCAACCAGGATATCGGATATAGGGTGCCGCGTGTTGCCACATCACAATGGCTTTCCTTCTATTGGACGGAATAGGCGCCCATACCTTCTATTGGCGCTCGGGATCGACCGAAGCGTTTGGTAGCCTCGTGGCGACCTCGCCCCTCGTCAAGGCCTTCAGGCGTTCCTCACTCCATCCCAGCACGACCATCTGGTCAACCGCAGTATCGATCCTTAATTTTCCGACAGCCCTTCCATATTAATTGGCATGGCGGAGTTAAGGTATCTTCACAGCGATATATTCATCTACACCTCCCATGCGGTGGTATCGATGAGCCCGCCGACCACGACGAGGTCAGGTTGATGCGGAGTCTCGGAATACGTTCTCCAACCCCGATCCCACTTTGTGGCTACAGTACCCGCAATGCGGTTGCTTATCCCGGGAGTTCATGGGGCTGGCGCATTGTGATGCTGCCGCATGCTGTGTGTCTCCATGCTGTGCTCGCAAACATGGACCCCCCTCTTTGACGCGACTCCTACATTCTATGGTTGTCGCCTGGTTTCCGCAACTTGGCGGTCGCACTTGCCTTTTCGAAAGCCCCGAGGGCGGGGCAGAGGTGTGTACCCAACGTGTTACCGGTGCCTCTGTGTTTCTTGTTGACTTGACGCCTGCGAGCTGTGCACGAGTAATGTGACAACAACAGATGGTTGGCAGAGACAGCTGATTTTGCCCGCCGGCGTCTCGCCTCATTACATCTGCGGCAAGGAGCATCCAATATGTTTGTAGCGCTACCATGGGGCCGAGGAGCGCGATGCACCGCGCAACTGTTGTACAAGCTCCAATAAAGCCCGTCGTATTCGTTGGCTATCGTGAACGTCAGCAAATTTTCGCGAACATACGATCTATGTCTGTGCGACAGTTTGAGTCAAACATCGACTCAGCAGAAGTGCTGCGCTGTAAACAGCGAGCAGAGACACCACCGTCCCATTTGCACGACGCACTCCAAGAATGGAAGAACATCCACCACAGGCATCCATTCTTCTCCCTCGAAGCTTTAAGCACAGAGGACAAACTGTGCTCAGCTTCCACATACAGTCATGGTACTTCCGTACGCAGCATACGAAGCTCATGCTCCACAACTCAATTTGTACCTCGGCTTCAGTCACTCTCATTGATTCGTAGAGACAATGGAGGGAAATGCCGGCGGCATCGAAGAACCGAAGAATTGGGATGGGACGGATTCGGGATAAACACACACGGACACGATTGTATGATGCATCAGGACGATGACGATACATATCGATTTGGTTCACCTGATGCAATCAAAAAGGTGGGTAAGTTAATCCCGAACTGGATGAAACGGTTGATACACACCTTGATTAGGCGGTATGAATGGTATCTCCTCGGGATCTACGGACTACTCGGCCGTAGATCAGCCTCATCCGAGTCGAGGATATCAAGTACAGAGTGTTAGGATTTTTCTCGGCATTTGCTGTGCGTTTTTCATTTTGAATTGTTCCGATGCCTTCTTTTGAAAGGGACGATCGTATGATTGAGGAGAACATATTCAGGGGGGGGGTAGAAGGCGTAGAATTGACCGGTGTATCTCGCAGATGTTGTTGGCTTTTGGTGGAAAACACGGGGAAGGGAGTACGCTCGGGTGAGGGACATATACTTTTTGGTCCGAGGGCGATATAGTACTTGACTAGTGACATCATGAGGGAGATCCGGTCCAAGTCCTAGTAGTCGTGGACATAGATAATTTGTGGCTACAACGGCTTTTGATCCTATTTTTAATTATAAGCACTGCATGACATGACCGGTGATATGGAAGAGAAGGAAGGTGATGCCGTGCTCGTCAAGGGGGTGCGTGCAAATCCACATCGACCCTCAGAGGACCGACCTCTGTATCGAGTGCGGTCCTCCACGGGAGAACCGCCGGTGAGTTCAGGTCTGCCTGTCCTCATAGTCTAAAATGTAAACGGAAGCATTCCGGTGTCTTTAGGGATTGAGACCCCGGAGTGCGTTGTAGTTGCTTCCGTCTGGAGTCGATCCGATCAAGAGGAGTGGCTGGCACCATACGCACCCACAATGAGGCCAATGGACCTGTTCCGTTCGTGTGAGAATTCCACATGCTGAGTAGCTTTTGCGATCTACCACGGAGGTTTCGGGGCATGTTTTTTGACAGCGGCCATGGTGAAAGGGGAGTGTATCTGGCCGAATAAAGTTAAGTGTCAACGGAAACCATTGAAGTGGAGTTTTCACTATTGTGTGGATGATACATGAAGGTGCACTGTATCAATACTGTGGGTCCCTTTGATGTGCCATGCGGAACACATGAGATGAAGTTCTGCGAGTGGAGAATAGGCAGTGGCAGAAGGGAGATCCGGGCGTTCCTCCGAATGATTACGATGCCTTCCATATCAGGACGCGTCTAAGCCCGCTGCTGGGATTGGCCGAATCGGGGATTTTCCCATTGCCACCAACGCGTGGGTATCTGCAACACCTTGGCAGAGTATCATATATACTATCGCGCTCTGGTATCCAAACGGATCGCTCGAACATTCAAAAGACACAGAGAATCATTCCTTTCGCCAAATAATACCCACTTTTCTCCTTCTTTCTATACCTTTACTTCTCATCTTTCGCCCCCGTCCTTCGCTCGGAAGAGTTTACAGGTCCATATTCCAAGCCCCCTCGGAGTCGGACAGAGAAGGAGAACGAGTCAGGAACTCTCGGGGTGTCGGTAGAGGCTGGCTGTATATAATCAACCGCCTTGACGACATTATCCTTGGCCCGTTTCACTCATCGCTGGAGCTGGAATTGCATTGCTGTCAATTGTAGTCAGGGTGCTGCGACCGGTGAGTGCGGAACTGATCTCCACAAGATCATCAAGAAACTTATTTGAATGTTCGTCAGCCTGTACTCGCCACCAGACACAACGGCTCCTTTTGACTACGCACGACGACCTATACCTGCCCTTCATTGATACCTGTCCCACATCCTAGACCTCATAAGTCTCTGTTCTTGATACCTTATGACTTACTACACGATGCCAACGACACCATTAACACCACATTCGTCGTCTTCCGATTCATCAACATCTACCCTCCGTGCCGCATCTCCACTCAACCCATCCTCCTCGTCGCCACCTGCATCCAAGTCTCATCCGTTCCCCGGAATGGAAAGTGTACATCCGGGATGGTCCTCTTCGAGACAAATATTGCCATCTGAGCCTACTCTTTCCCCATCAGGGTCTCCGCGGCTTGACGAAGGACCTTCTACTGGTAGGGACCGCGTGTCATCGATAACAACCATCCGCCCTGTGTCAAAAATCACAAAAGTACAATCCCTTACGCGTGTATCGTCGACACCAGCACCAGAGACCACATCTTCCGCACTCGGGCTCGGCCTTGAATCTACACCATCCTCTTCCACTCATCGAGGTCGCACAAACTCCTTTGGAAATAGGTCGCGGAGTCGCTCGCCCAGTGGAGGGCGATCACGAAGCCCTCTACGAGGCTTCAAGTGGAGAGTCCTCAGAGACGAGTCTCCTGATAGATCGGGTACTGCAACTCCCCCAAATGGAGAACCTGTGACGTGGTGGGATAGTGCACGCCCACCAATAATGCCTTGGAACGAGAAGAAAGAGGGAGATATACCACCCGAGCAACTAGAGGGATGGCATGCAGCTCGACAGGTATGGTTTACGCGTCGTCCGCCACGAATTGCCTCGAGCTCACTGATTTTCTGTGGCTGCTAGAAAGTGGCGAAGGCTGCTGCGAACGTATTGGGAACAGCCTCAGATGTTGCCCACGAAGCGTTGATTCTCAGTTCCGACCTTCTTCAGTTCGCACCCATCGCGGGCCTATCTGAAGCTGCCAGAGTTCTCCTCAATATTTGGGACGCCCTGCAAATGGTTGACGTATGTATTCGGTGTGATGTCATTTACGTCGCAGCGGCTGATATTAGCTTTGACTGCAGATGAACCGTTCGGCATGTCTCCGCCTTACTGACCGTTGCGCCACAATCCTATTCTCCATACGAGAGGAGATATTCGATGCAGGGGACAACGTGGGTGATGAACTGCGGGACCCCATTCTCAGGCTGGTGGAGTACGTGTTTCCTCATATCAGTGCCTTTTACTCCGCGCTTATACGATGCTCTCTTCCAGGGCCTTCAATAGAGTGCACCGCCTTCTCTTGAAGCAAGGTCATCGACCATTTATCAAACGATACCTGAAACGGGACGAGATCCAAGTCCAGATTCAAGTGTGCGACACAGCCTTAGGAGATGCCCTTGGGATGTTCAGTGTATGTTCACATGTTTTCTTTTTGTATATGCTGTGTGCTGTGCTTAAATATTCACATCGATTGTCGCAGCTCTCCATCCAAATCAGGATCCTCAAACAAGTGCTTGAAACTGAAAAGCACCGCCAAGCGGACACTTCCGCTATCCTCGAACATGTTCTCGGCGATCGGGATGGACCTCATAAGCAGGTTCTCACATCAGAACCCATACGTGCGCTCCCTGAACACGAACGAGCTGTACTCGAGGATCTCCAAATTGGCGCGGACCTGTCAAGTCTCCCTGAGCTCCCGTCGGCACAGAAGTCGGGCACTGATAGCACCTCGAGCTCCCAAAAGTCAGCTACGACGCCCTTAGACGTCATCCACGTCATACATGCGAGACAAAATAAGAGAGATAGTACCCTTGATACTGCTGCCTTGAGGGCTTTGATGCGGAACGCGTTGCAGACCAACAGTGACCTCGAGATGATCAACGTATTGCAAGTCGGGAGGGACGAGATGCCCGAAGCTATCAAGACTTTACAGAGAGCTTTAGAACGCGTCATTGAGAAGGGGAGCAGGGAGGCCACACCAGAAGTCGACACAGAGCAAGTCAGGGCAGAGGTTGGGGTGGTTGTACAGGCGGATGGCGTTGATTCCCAGAACAATGGGAAAGGGAAAGAGAGCGAGCCGTTGATTCGAACAGGGACCGTCGAGAGCACTGAGAGCGCAGGATCCACATCTACGAATACCACCACGAACTCGTCCAAGTCGCATTCCAGGGCTTCACGCGATACTCTCGACCAAGAGTTCATCGAGTCCGGGATCGACTCTCTTCGTCGACTTTCCACCACCCTTCCACCCCCGAGCGCACTTGACCTGAACCCACTATCTTTACCATCTTGGACGATCACTCGTTACGAGGTTGATAGAGAAGAAAAGATCGGGATTGGGTTCTTCTCCGACGTTTATCGTGGGCGTTATCAGGGTCGAGAGGTTGCTATCAAAGTACTAGCGAAGACCACACCCAGATCATTATTTGTGAGAGAGGTGGAGATATGGAAGAAGCTGAAGCATGAGAACGTTTTGGAGTTGTTGGGGGCTTCTAGCACCGTCGGTGACCCCCCGTGGTTCCTGGTTTCAACATACTGCCCGAATGGTAATCTCGTGGAGTTTTTGAGAAGAGGTCGGTCGAGGAGATCCAAAGGAGGGCATGAGGGTGGGGTGTTGAGGTTGGGGGGAGAGGTCGATTTGTTGAAGATTATTCATGAAATCGCGAAAGGGATGGGCTATTTACATTCCAAGAAGATATGGCATGGGGATCTCAAGGTGAGGCGTCGTTCGGACGCTCGCTTGCTCCGACCGTGTTCACGAGGCTAACGTTCATTCATAGGGAACAAACGTTTTGATCAACGACAGGTTCCATTGTGTCATTTCTGACTTCGGGCAGAGCGAGATCAAGTCTGAAGTATACCGAATGAGTGGTAAATCCCATCGTCGTGAGTTCCCCTTCCGCTCTATCTCCTATTCATCCTCTGATTGAATGTGCGTAAACTATGCATCCCCTGCTTCCTTCAATAGACGGGACGCTCAGGTGGCAAGCACCAGAGTTGATGATCGGTCTAAGCGGTTTAACACCTGCTGTGGACGTCTATGCGTTTGCTATATGTTGCGTCGAGGTCATGGCCAACGGGGCTTTACCCTGGCCTCATGCTGACGATGATGCAGTCAGGCACTTTGTTCTCAGTGGGTTGCTTCTGCTTCTCTGCTCGCTTACTCATTCACTCACTACCATCTCACTTACTCAGAGGAGCATATGAGGCCGGACCTCCCTCTCAATCGCATCTGGAGCCCACGACTGAAAGAAATCGTCAATATATGCTGGGACCAAGACCCCACAGTTCGACCTCTATTTCCCGAGATTGAAAATCGCATACAGGCGTTGAGGAGTACCTACGGCGAGGAAAAGGAATCACCAAAACCACCATCTGTCCATTTAACACCAACAACCGAGACAGCTTCAGGACAGACTTCACCTGACATGCGTCCTGTTCCTTTGCCTAATCTACCTCGTAAGTCGTTGCCCCAAAAATTCAGAGGAAATGGTCGGTTTACTGATGGAATCGATGAACGCCACAGCTGACACAACGGCGACTATGCTTTCGCCCTCTCTTTCTGATGAGACTTTTGAAACCACTCAGGGAGGGTTGTCCCCGGACCCGTCGAAACCTAATGTGTTTATCGAGGATGACACTAACGCGGACCCGAGAGATCCGGATTCGCCTGTTCAGGAACATCATTCGCCTTTGCAAATGCGGTCGCGGTCATCTACCCTTTTCACTTCGACGGAGACCAGTCGTGAACCCAGTGTCGCTGGTGATCATTTCCACCCGGGTTACGAGAGTCCCGCGCCCATTGATGAGCATGTTGCTGATTTGAAGAACGAGAGAAGGTATAGGATGTTGTTACAGCATGAGTTCCACCCCTCTTGTGCGTATCCATTTTTCCTTGGGGTATTACGTTGTTGATTTTGATTGTTGGATTGCAGTGATCTTGCCCTTGTGGTCCCCTTGCCCAGTCGGTCTCGGTGCAGTTGGTTATCATCGAAAACCGGAAGGCGATTTTGTCACTTTGTTCAATGCTTTACGGCCACACGAGGCGACAGTCGGAACGTTCAATATTCCTTCGTTGTATGGGTATGGTCGTGTGACTCGGGGCAACCAAGTTATCACAAAGAGGAATGCGGCACAGCGAGCTGTTGATGTCATTCAATCGTGGTTTGGTGGGCGGTCAAAGAGCAGCAACCCGTGAGCACGTTCTCTCTTGTGCCGAGCGTAGATTGACCTCAGCCTCTCGTAGACCTCATGTCAATCGAAAGTACTCGACGCCGTTAAGAAGTGGGCACAAGACGGCACATCTGGTCACAGAGTCTACAGTCTACAACTACGTCGAGGATTTGGCAGCACCCAAAGCGTGGTTTAAAGCCAACATCAACTTGATTCTGAAGCTCTATGGCAAATCCCGTGGATTACAGAAAGAGGACGTATTCCTTGGTACGTATCATTCATCATCAATGTCTTGTGCATCACGCTCACTTCATATCTGATCAACAGTCATCGGGACATTGGACGCGGCTGACTATGCGCTCTATGTCAGTCATAACCATCCCGACAGCCAACTTGACTTCAACGTGTTTTCATCGCCGCAAGCATCGCAACCGTGGGGTCAGTTCTCGACCTCTTCGGCGGTTACGGAGACATCGTCCTTCCTTGGGGGTAACGCCCACGGCCCAGTTTACGAGGAGGACAATAACCCGGGGAGCGTGCATTCGAGCAAAGTGTCTATCGTTCAGAAAAATCGTAAGAAGGCTGATGCGGTGTTGCTTGCGAGGCTTCGATTCCAGCCGGATCACGCGGATCCTACTTCACGGTGATCCCGAACTTTTTGTGACGGACATTCGTACATTCATGCATCTGTGTGTCATTCTTTGTTCATTTGTGTTGATGTTTTCGTCATGTTAGTGTTGTTTCATCAGACTTTCGTTATCTTGTTATACCATTGTTGTTTCGTTTACCCTCGCCTCTCGCCTCTCGCCTCTCGCTCTCACGATTCTATTTTATTCCTTCCGTACCGGCAACGCAGGGTAGACTTTCCTCTATACAGAAATGTAGTTTATGCATGCATTATTCTTTCGCTGTTTCCGGACTTTCTTGACACATAGTGTACCTTACATTCGCTCTAGCAAAAATACAAGCATCAATCATGAATCGTCGGTATAATTGCTAACTTGAATGCTAACAAAGTATCCTCAGTTGGGACAACCAAAAAACATAGGGGCTGCTGGTCGAGACGAGAAACATTTCAGAAGGAATAGAGTCAAGTCATGAGCATGTACTGGTATGCCTCCGAGTCTGTACACGGAGGCACTGGCAGTGGCTTCTTCTGTGCAATGTATGTCCAGGATAATCAGAAAATTTTGAGGCGGGTTCGGATGTAGTAAAGGTCACATTATGGCGCGCGTCTATCTCATTCTTCCGACTTTGACGTCTTCCACATATTCTGATGACTTGTCGATAGAAACGGCGCTGCACTCCGCACGCCAGAGCGATCCCCAATTAAGAAGTAGACCAACATGTTTGAATCGAAATACAATTATTAACAGTCATATAATACCGGACAAAACCTTACTAGACAGTAAGACAAATCAAAAGTAGACGGAGAACCTGAACACAGTCACACTCAAATATCATTTCCCCTTATCTTTTTGATAGGATTGATATTCTACGTGAGAGTCTCTGCCCTCTGCAAAGAATGTGGGCTTGTGGTTGTCAATAGAAAGAAGAGGAAAGGGAGGAAAGGGAAGAGAGAGGAGAAGGGGAGAAGAGAGAAGATGGAAGAGAGGAGAGAAAGAAAAGAAAATAGTGAAAAGATATAAGAGGTGATTTGAAAAGCTGTGTAGAAGCAGAATATAACAACTACAGAAAGACTCTCAGAGTATGATAATAATAAATCACTGAGAGGTGAATTGAGAAAAATAAATGAGTTAAATATTAATCAAAATAAAGGACACAAGAAGGCTGTTTCTTAAATAAACATTTCAATGTTATTATTATATATTGACTACCATGTAGCTTAGAATGTTATACCAGATAGTAGATTCTGGATTTAAAAGTACATAATATAACTTCAGATATCTGGAAAATAATAAAAGAATAAGACAATATCAATCTAAATCTTGTACTATAATAATAAATCTGATAAGATATATAGTCTAGAATATATTATCAGAATAAGGTTTAAAGTAAAGGTCTCAAGTATACTTTTCAAAAGTTTAAAAAGATACAGTTCTGTTCTATATATTATTTAACAAGTTGATTTAGATGTAAATATCAATAAATTACAGAAACACCAGATATTAGATTAAATCTAGCAAGTGAAAAAGGTAATATCATTTTTGTCTTTATATCTTATAGAGGAGTAACATAAAGTAAGATTCAAAATACACCTAAATACAAAAATCTACTTTATCAGAATTTTGAAATCAGAGAGAAAGTTGAAAAGATATCTTCTCATTTGTTTTCTAGTTAATACCTTTAANAACAATGACAAATTCAATAGCTAGNAAGATTATTATTGAAGTACATCAAAAATTCTACAGTAGATGTATATTTTTTTTATAAAAGTTTTAATAAAATAGAAATATAGAATAGAATTTGTTCAGTTTAGACTAGTTCTATTTATATTGATTCAAGAGCCTATTGAGAGATTATTTTATTAGCTTTCTTGGCTCAGATATCGATGTAATAAATAATATAAGTATATTGCTAGATAGTATTATGCAAATCACCTTAATAAAGTGATATAGCTATATTATAGAAATCTAGAATAATTATATTGCAATACAGAACTTATAAAAATGAAAAATAATTAATCAATAAGTTTTATATTTTCTTGTGTTAGTTAATATTATATTACATTAATACTGTATCAGAGAATTTGATATAAGCTTACCTATACATTTATTTTTTGAGATTGGTTTAGTCTGTTTGCAAATGAATTTGATTCTAAGGGAGAAGTATTAAAAATTGATATATATATATATATCTGTAGAATGAAACATTTTTAGAACTCTATATATCTAGATATAAAGAAGAGAACTATATGTGATATACTAAGTACATTAAAAACTAGATAAAAGTAGTAATCACTTTTAGTATAATCTAATATAGTTCTATGATATTTTTNAAGTCAGAAAAGTTCTATTATTCAATTACACAANANNNAAAAAANNTGTTCTATATTAAANTGATNTGATTTGACTAATTATAATAATTTCTAATATAGATTTCAAATTGGATTAAACTGCTTGGGTNANTTGAAAATTNTCACTTTCATATAATATTTCTTNACTGTCTAGTCTTTTATTGAGATTTAGAGTAAATAAATTGTTTTCTATAGAGTTTGAAAATAAAGTTGCATCTCTAAAGATAATTTATTTATTAAGACTGCTGGAATTTAAATAAATTAATATCAAAATGAAGAAATTATATTTTAATCTAAAGTTTGATTATAACAGATCATCAATTAAAACTGAAAGATTAGTGGGTAGAAGATTATTAGATATTGTCAGAATTGTATTCTATAATTTATTAAGCCTTTCTATTTCTAACTCTAATCTATTATAATTGTAGAAGACTCTTTAACTAAATCGAAGATTAAAATTGATAATAGTTATTAAATTTTTGAATTTAATGAAGGGAATCTATAATGACTATAGTTAAACAATAGACTGAATATATATGTCTTATATATTATAACATATCTATTTATAGTAAGTTATGCATAGGTATTTTTTAAAAACTATATAATAGTACAATTTATTCTTTTTGAAATTTCTTTAGAAGAATATTATTTTGATTTTGATACTATCTCTCAAAATGATTCAGATAGTTCAAGAAAGTATTCAGAGCTATAGAGATTTCTTGATATTAAAGTATATACAGCTTTTGTTAAAATACTCAGTCTAAATCCAGAGTAGATAAAATTTTATATCTACATTACCTTTAAAAAAAGTACTTAGAAAGAAAGACTAATCAAAGGCTATAATCTATATCAACTATATACATAGTTATAGTGCTTATTTATAGACCAATGAAAAAATCTATAGATCTTTATAAAATAAAACTGATACTTTATACTAAAGTGACTTTCTTTTATTGATAAATTTGAAGCAGAGTATCTAGTTTCTGTTCATAAGTAGAATAAAAATGGTTATCTCATTATTTTGACTCAAAGTCATATCTATTTAGAAATTCAACTTGTATAATTATCTTGATACTAGTTATTAGATATATATTGTGATCATAGTTTTCTGTATTTTATATGTATAAAGAGATCAATCTAACTACTTTTAGTATAGACTGAGAATGATTTAGAATTCATCTTGATCATTGTAAACAATAATCTGATTTATGAAACTTCAAGTTGTTTGGAGATTTAATTTGGATTGAGATAGAATCATTTAATATAAATTCTGAAACAGTCAAAAAATCCCACAAGAGTATTTGTATTGAATGAAGTAGATCATCAGAATATTTTCACAGTTAGAATACCTCTCTTAGATTTATATTGCAATCCTCATTACTTAATAATTGCAATAAATTATTTTGAATGTCTATTTCATATAATACACTTATTCTGAACAACTCATATGGCAGTATATGCGGGTCGGGCTTGGGCGTGCATCAGCAGCGCTGCCTTCACCCAAGTTATTAGGCTGAGCAAATATCCAAAAAATTAACTCGATACTCACGCGAAGCTCAGAAGTTCATAAATGAGGAAGGAAGAGGAGAAACCCGTTGATACGGCGGCCCATCTTACATTACGAGGCACAGCCCATCAGGTAGTTGGACAGGTTCACGCCACTGGAGGGAGAGCATACGCACGAGGTCGCATACATGAAGAGGGAGGAATGGGGGAAACCGGATTGGGGGATTCCGCGCTCGAGATTGAGAGGAAAAGTCAGGGGCTCAAGAGAAGAAGAACTTGAATTGACGGCGATGGCAAGCACGCACGGGACCGGCCTCTCCTGACCAAAACTTGTGGGAGACGGCGATGCAAGCACGCACAGATCGGCTACTGAGGGAAAAAGAATCAATTGAGTCGTCAATGGTATATTGGGGTGAACCTCTTTTACTAAACACAGTGGAAGCACTCAGTCTTTTCTATATTTTCTTAGAAACTACTTTTATGATAAATGTATTTCTGTATCACTACATATGAATAATCCATCTAGTACAACCAATAATATCTGATAGTCTATAAAGAGTGAATATAGCAAATGAATAAGAGTAGTCCCATGAACTCTTCTTGAATCTTATATTCTCACCAGATCTTTGTCTCAGAGAAAACTAAAATTGTTGATTGTGTGGATTGAAAAATCTTTTGGTTATAAATTTAAGGCCAAAACTT
>JANAWD010000187.1:0-62960 GCA_027627245.1 Meripilus lineatus | reverse complement strand
CACCGACGACCTCCTCGACGCGCACTCTGCCCTCCTCATCGTCCCCGACGTCGCCCACAAGGCCTGTAAACACAAGAGCACAGACTACAGAACACGAAACGCGCATCGGCACACCATGGCGACCCCTTCGTCGTCTACAACGACCCCATCACCCCAACCCCGATACCTCCAGGCAAATGCCGTCGCCCCCTCAGCGACGATCGCTCCGCCCAGCGACTCCCCCGACTCACCCAGCGAACGAGAACGGGCGGTCCAGAAATTCCTCGCCAGGGCAGAATTATCAAAGGTGAGCTTGCATTTTCATATCCCAAGAGGGGTCGGCGTCAACGCGTCCAAGGATATTGTCGCTGCGCGACAGAGGCAGATGCTAGCGGTCTCAGGCGAGGTAGATGCGTTCAGACTGCTCTTGGATCAGTTTTAGGCATTTTTTTCTTGGGACCCACGTCGAAGAACCGCTGCGACGCGACAGCTTCCCAGTCAGGGTGTGGGGCCCCAAGACGCGTTGATGGGCTTTGGGTTGTCGCTACGGATCATCCCAACGACAATCTCGTGCACATGGCACAACTCGTATATCTCATTTATCCTTCTCGCTGTTGAACATTGACAGTCATCGCCGGACACGCTTGTACTGACTACCCCTGTCATTCCAATCAGCTTACCCGCGGTCTTCGCCGCCCGACTCTCCTATGCCACCTACAAAGCAACCCACAACCTAGTTCATACCACACTACACGACCTCGAAGTGAAAGTTCAAAACAGTCCTACTCCTACTCCGTGTCGCCCTGCCCAGGTCCACCAATTATTACCGAACAATCCCGCAACCCAGGGCCCAAGTAACGCGGCCCATGGCATCTCTAAACCCCTCTCTCGCAAGGGCACGATGGCGCCACCCGCCTCTGTGACTGCATCCGCTACACAGAGTCTATACACCTCCATACTCGCACCGCCACCTGCCAAGCGCGCCCGAACGATTCATAATCCGCAGGACCCTCCACTCCCCGCTGCCGTGAAGCCCAAGTCAACGCCCTCTCGATCTACGCGCTCCTCGAATACGTCTCAGCCATCCCCAACAAAGCCAAGATCCCGCAAAGCACGAATAAGGGAAAACGTAAAGGAACTCTTACCAACAACGGGACAAGGCAAAGCCACTCCAAACGGCGTAAACTTCGCGTGGATCCATTGGCTCTCAGGACAGCGTCGTGGACGTTGACGTTGATATGAAGGCTGCCGCGACTCTGACCTCGTTATCTCGTTTCCGGAATGCAGTATCCGCAGCTGCCTCCTCCCCACGCTCCAGTATGTCTGCAGGTTCAGAACCCGGATCGATGCACTCTTTTCGCGCATTTCGCGCAGAGTTCGACCGCCGAAACTACTACCCGCGCCCCACGTCTGCGATCCCCATCCAACGAGCATTCGTTCACTTTGCCTTACGCTCCCACAAGTACCCCGCCACCGCTTGTCGGTCGCGCCCAAAGCTTATCGCAGCAGAGCGACATGCGTTTCAGAGGTAATACGACTCCCAAAGGACAACCACATCCCTTATCGAGTCGCACTGGGGATCCCAGCACTCCCCATCCACCAAGTGACACAGAAGCGGCCGATCTTATGCTGCTTTTCGCGACATCTCCATCGCCACTTCGTCCGGCCGCACTGAAGGACAGGGAAGCGAGAGATAAAGCTGCATTCCACACCCTTAGTGGTGGGCCAGCAATGCCAGGGAGGGTGCTCTTCCCAGGTCCTGGTCTACTCAGATAGAGGAACGAACGAGCCGTGGACGGTCTCTACGCAGAGACCTCACAGGAAGTTTCAGCTCGACGGTGACTGTCGCGACAGAGTTGATAGGAGATACTAGCCCTCCAGGGTCTCAGGAGCGCGTTATCGGGATTCCTGTTCGTCCACCCCCGTTAAATACAGGGAACGAACACAGCCGTGAAGGCAGACGTGCAGAAGTTCCGAATATGCCCAACGTTATTCCTCCTACCCCAACAGATCAGTCTCCTGCTCAAATTCTCTCCGCACATCGACCTCAATCCCCCGATCGCTCTTATACGCATTCTTCGAACAACCCAGAATCAATGGAACACTCTCCCAGTTTATCATCGGATTTGAAGTCTTCCCTTCAAGCACCCCCCACTCCCGGAAGTACGTTCAACTTCCGTGACTTCATCAATGTGTCACCATCCCCAGCCACCGCACCGCCCACTTCCAAGCTGTCGTCCAATATGAGAACCGACGTGGGCAGGAGATTGTTCGAGGAGCATCATTCGGGAAGTGTTGACTCCCATGATGGAGTTTCCACTCCCCATGATTCCAGCCTGGGTGCTGGGATTGATTTAATGAGCCGATGAATGGTGGAATGAGATGCACCGGACTTCCTTACATTCGGAATGTGTCTTCCCCGCGTCATGCCTTCGCAATCCATTGTATCCATTTTTTTTCTTCAGCAACACCTTGCAACGTGTATCACGTCAATTGTCTTTCAGTGTAGCACAAGCCTAACCGCCAAGCGACCTGGGGTTTTTCCCTTCTATTTATTGAAGAATCTGATCACCATCTTCCTCCCCACGAAATATTGATGATAATCTCCTTCTTTTCATCCCCTCTGATCTGTCTGCACTTAATGGTGAATCTACGTTCGTTGTGTTTTGTGCTTTTATGTCTCTCTCGTTTCGCTCTTGTTAGTCTTACTCTGAATATCTTTCATGATATACGTACGTACGTATTTATTGGATCAGTTGTACTGGCCCCTTGGTTGCAACGGACGGTTTATCTCCTACTCCTTTTGTATTTTGTTCAAGCCCGATCGAATTTTTCTCGAGTTTTTCTCTTTCTTCTCTGTTCGGGACAATTATGATATTCCGGATTAATGATTTTTTGTCCCCCATTTTCCCCTCGCTTTGAATGCTCTCGTGTTCACTTCCATTGCGATTTGCGATGATTGATTGTTGCATTTGATTGCCCGCCTTCCCGTCTTTTTATGTTGTAATAGCTTCAGATACTGCCGTGGCGGTATCATGATTTCGATTACGTGCTCCTTGTTATGCGTTCCGGAATTAGCTTCTCTTATCTTTCTCTCTGCTACTTCTACGATCTACGAAAGCGTGTTGTACGATAGTGTAAACAAGTACGGAGAATATGGTTGTACATAGTTTTGTTAAGTTTCCCAATTATGAAAGGAACGGGTCCTGGAAAGCGAGAGGATTACGGATATGCTACGACGAAACTAGGAGCTCGAGTGTAAGATAATATGGTATTGTGATTAAGCCGTAACAATGGAATTAACTCTCTGGGTCTGATGATCCACCACAGGGTGCCTGCGATCAATAACATTCTGAGTAAAAGACGAAAACGAGGTAACACCGCGAGAGAAATGTACCCAATACCATTCTTCAACTGTTTCTTCTTCCCGAGATTACCGAGGGTGATTTTACGAGGCCGAACGAGCGCAAGGAATCGCAATGTCGCGAACCCGAATTTTGCGAGCTTCCGGAGAAGCTTATTCTTTTGTTCAGGTGCGATATTGGATTCCAGGATCCTTTCTCGCTCGACTTGGAGTTTCGCAGTGGCGTTCTGTAGCGTCTCGATCGCTTCTTCTAGTTCTCGTTTTGTCTGGTCGTCGTTTTCGCGTTTGGCTTCGATAAGATCGGCTTGGAGTTCTTTCTTTTCTTCTTCGTGTTTTTGGACTAGGGTGGCTAGTTCGCCGAGGAGAGTGTGGCCTGCTGTTGTCAATGCGATGGATTTCCTCTCGTCCAGTAACTCTCGTTGGATACCTAGAGCCACTGGAGTGTTCGTGATGAGTTTCGAGAGGATCGCGTGAGCGGATTCTTGCGTATTGTGTTTATGGTGAAGGAACTTTGCTCCTGCTTCAATCGCGCCTCTGAAGAAATCTGGTTGGGTTCGCAGTTCCTCCTCTCGCGACTTAGCTGTCGCGGGGTCGACATTACCCCACATGTTCGTGACGATCGCGCTGTTCTTGATAGCGTCGTTTCCGCAGAGTTGCTCGAAGAAGTGAAAGTTTCGGAGCGCGCTTCCGGACATTCTGTTGTCGGAGATGCGGTGGAGGTAAATCACAGCGGTCAAGTAGTGGCCTTTTTGGTACCTGCAGATAATCAATATTTTCCATCAATCGTTTGGTCCGCGAGGCGAGTGAGACAGGGGACGGGTACGAACTCAGACAAAAAGTACTTGCAGACGATATTCAGAATTTCCGCGTCTGATTTCGATGTATCGTCGAACCCGGGAGTGTCGACCAAGGTGACGATACGTCCATCCAGCAGAAACGGTTCTGAATACTGGATCTGGTCGGTACAGGAGTTGAGTTGTGTGCCGACGCTGAGGTTCGAGTTGCTTGCGGTATTGATGAACTGCTCTCCATGTCTTGAGTCATGAACACGGCCGAAATTAGGTGATTTTGCATATTTCCTTACCGTCGTTTTTCCTGCACCCGTCGCCCCTAGTACCCTGAAATAACTAAAGTCAGAAGTAGAACCGCGTCGAAGGAGTAGAGCTTACGCGATATAGACTTTCTTGGTTTTCTCAGATTTGCGAGTTAGTTTGCGGGGCATAGCGGGGCTTTGTGACAAAGGGTTGTCGTCTGGATTCGATGGAGTTGGAGGCAAACCCTTCTCAAACGGAAGACTACCACTATCCTCAGTCGTTGGCGTTACTTGAATAGAATCCATGAGATGGTGAGACGCCAATTGCAACTTCTTGTCAAAGGGCACCTTCATTCCTTTGTTAGCAACCGTTCCCCCGCAACATCTCATTTGTGAATAACTTACGAAGAGTCCTGGAGGCTTGGACAATAACTCGTCGACGAACAGGAGAGGCTGTGGTTCAACGTTCATCACAGAGCTATGCCCGAACACACTGGCGGGTACACGCACGAAACACATTGTTCGCACGAGGAACAAGCCAGAAAACCATATGTGAAGGAACAATTCGCCGACGCTGCTCCGCGTTCTGAACCAATCCCTGTGGGGCTCCAACTCCGGTAATATCACAAAAATCCTGGGACATATCACAGCATACGACGTACACGCATAAACATCATGCTGGCTTTAGTAGGCACCTCATGAACACCTCGCCTCCAGGGTCGCATGTTGGCCACTCAATAGCAACATCTCCCCTTGCTTGGGTATCGACGAATGGTAAAGCACCCTTGTATGTGATACTGGTCATTTCCGACTTGAGTGGAGCTCGGCGGAGGTTTACATATCACGCCCATAGCTTGCTGCAACCTTGAGGCAACCTAAAGATGCGTGTAACTTGTAAACGACGCTCCAAAGAGCATATCAGAGCCGAACGTATCGAACGTTCCTGAACCCAGTTTCAATTGAGAGCCTGAGACGACTCTTCCATGAGCAATGTCGTCTCTGCCGGAACTGAGGGACGCCTAGGATTTGTATCACCTCCTTATCACCTTATCAGATGTATCCCGAAGGTGGAAACCCCCGCACACGAGCTCACCCAAACAGCGTACTTTCATATAACTCCGTTCTCACAGATGGTATAGGGTATTGAATGCCGGGAGTCTATCTTGCCCAAACCAAGCGGTGAAACGCCCAAAATACGGCGGTTAATCGAGTTTGAGCGTTCCGCTCGTGAGAGGTACAATTGAGAGCTCCGGTCAAGATCAATTATGCTCTTCCATGCATATGCCCAACAGGAAGGACGCGCTATTGAGCGAGATCAGTTTGTGTGAGCTTATAGACGATACAGACGGAAGGAATTCCTGCACCCGTTGTTCTTCACACCATACCCCAGAGCTATATGGCTGAAATCACCACTTCTCCGCAAGTCAAGGAAGGGTCGAATGTGTCGGAGGAATCTGCAACAATAATGTGTGTGGTGTTTCCCTGTTATTGTGACGTGAAAAGGTCTAACTGGCGTTAAGTGTGCTTGGTTTGACTGGGTCCGGAAAGTCGAGTGTAAGTCAGCACCGATGACATAGGAGACATAGACTTGACTTGCCATTCAGTTCGTCAACCTCGTCAGTGGTTCCAAGTTTGAGGTTGGGGGCTCCTTGAACTCGTGTACAACCGATATCGCCCTTACGGATCCGTTTATCCTCTCTGGAAAATGCGTCACGCTCATCGACACTCCTGGATTCGATGATAGCGAAAAATCCGACTCGAAGATAATCCGGCTTCTCGCGGAGTTCCTAAAGGCGACGTGAGGTTTTCTACGATACAATTGATTCAAGATGCTCATCGTCTTAATTATAGATATGAAAAAGGACGCGTCCTCAATGGAGTCGTCTACCTTCACCGAATTTCCGATTGTCGCGTTGGAGGAGCGGCAATGAAGAGCATCGAGCGCTTCAAGAAGATGTGCGGTGCAGACGTTTATAAGAACGTCCGAATCGTCACCACCATGTGGGAGGGCATCGACAAGGAGATCGGGGAGGATCATCAGAAAGAACTCGGGACAGACCCGGACTTCTTTGGGAAGTTGACGGAGAAGGGTGCCGTCATGATCAGCCACGACGGATCTATCGAATCGGCCCAAAAGATCATCTCAGATCTTCTCCACACCGAACCCAAACCTCTCGAGCTCCAACGAGAGATGGTCGACCAGAAGAAGAAATTGTACCAGACAAAGGTCGGCATTCGCATGACCGAAGAGCTGGCGAAGCAACACCAAAAACACCAAAAAGATATCGAGGAGCTGAAAAAAGAGATCAACGACCTCATTCTATCGAAGGACGACGAACGCAAGGAAGAAATGAAGGAACTCCAGGAAGACCTGTCGGACCTCAAAGCTCGCCTGGAGGCCATTTCCAAGGAGGAACGAGAACTCGAGGATCGGGACTCGAAGGTGACGCAAGAGTGTCAAGAGAGAATAGAGCGTTTGGTCAATGACATGGAGGCGAAGGAACGCGATACTCAGAATTTCAAGGTCCAGCTTCGCGCACATGCTGAAGCCATTCGAATCCTGAAGTCAGACAACGACATGATGACTTTGAAAGCAGAAAGGGATCGGACTGCGGCAGAGAACGCGAATAAAGCCGAATTACAAGGAATCGCCGAGAGGTTCGAGGAGGAGAGGCAGAAAGCAGGCAAGAGATATAAAGAGGAGATAGCGAGTCAGCTCGGCTTAATGCGTACAAAGTTGGAGGGCGAAGGGGGGCAAATCGGGAGGAACGTGCAGGAGAGGCAGGAGATCGCAAGGAGTGTGGAAGAGTTGAAGGATGCCATACAGGGTGTAGAGAGGAGAGCCGCAAATCAGCTCAAGGAGGCGGAGGAGACCCATAGAGCAACGATGGAGGTCGCTCTGAGAAGTGCTGAGGAAAGGATGACGTTAGTAACGGGACAGTACAAAATGCAACTCGACCTGCTCGCACGTGCCCAAGAAGAGGAAAAACGCCAGATGGTGGCTACAATCGAGGGATTATTGCGAAAGCACAAAGGAGAAATCAAAGCGCTACATGATATGTACGCTCATCGTTCTGAAAGTGAATGGGAAGATATGGATGAAGATCGGAGAGGGAGGCGAAGCAGAGGGCAGAGCCGTCAACCAAAGGGCTCCAAAAAGGCCCGAGCTGGCGGTCGTCAATTTACGTACCAGGAAATGAACGAGTATCAAGGGTCGTCGCAAGGGTTGTTTCGAAAACTAGGAATGGTGCTGGATATGATGATCACTGAGGGCAATATCTGACGAGGTGTATACTTGACTTACCGGAGGATGTACGATTCGTTGTTTTACATATCAAGTTCAATATACTGCTGCCTCCTCGATGTATTCCAGCTCGTTGACGAACTACTATTGGCAGTAGCCGAGCGGTTGTGCGCTCTATTTCGCAGCTCTATGATTTGAGATCCGTGTTTGTTGGCGAAACCGGTACATCAGGAAGAACAGTCGACCGAGCCATAGATTCGTTGATGTACCACGATGGCAAAAATCCGAGTCGATCTTCTTCGTTAACCACTTCATCCACACCAGACTGATCCAAACGTTTGAGTGTAACTCCAGTTTTGGGCGTGAACGACGCCCTCCATATATATGGGGTATCCCCGCCGGTCGGGGACGGCGATACGTTTTCCCTCAAGAAAGTGATGAAACGGCTTCCCCATTCCAAACATAGTTGTGGGTCCCAAGAGCCTGGCTTATCACGTACCATGCGGGGAATTTGCAAAGTTTTGAATCCTTGAAGAGTGGAAACTTCACCAGATGGTGTCCGAAATCCAACGATGATCTCCTGAAGTGCGTGTTAGAATGAGGAGAGCATACGGATGGGAAAGACTGACAGGTACTCCCAACAAAAATGATTGAAAATAGAATTTCAGCAACTTTCTATGACGAAAATCAGATTCTTTCGGAGAGAGTAGCAATATAACTTTCTCACTTTTCGAAACGAGCTTCGTCTCGAGGGCCGTGAATAGTGAGCGATGTCTTAAGCTCCACAAAGCTGTCGGTGGTGCCATCGAATCGTTCTGTGTAAGGGTTACGAAGAGAAGCCTTCGGGTATTCTGTGTAGCTTACCACGAACGCAGTCGACTTCACCGCCAATAATGATTCTAGTATCGGCCAACTTTGTTTTGGCTACGCAACACCATTGAACATTCGTGTCAACGTCACCTCCCCAACCAGGTATTCGTCCATAATGTTCTCGATTTGGAGGACGCTCGGATGTACAGTATGATTCGAATGAATACCCATAATACATTTGAATACGTTGTTTCGGCGGTATGTTGTTCCTAGGATGGATCAGTTCGCTCATTGGCAGAAGACAACGGCTCCGTGACCTACTTCTCATGGAGCTTTGCGTCAGATACGTGTTCCTCAAGGTAGAGTGTCCCGTCAAGAAGCATGATATTGAGCTCCCATGAATCACGCTCCTCGTATGGTGCAATGAGTATCCTTCCTTGCATGAGCCACGTGTAAAAACCTGAACACTGAAGGGACGATCAAACCTCACTTTGTCATAACTCCTCTCCACGAGACTATCCCGACGTCCTTCAGCCATGCTGTACTTGGTTCACCCTCTTTTTCCTTGTCACTCCCAATCTTGGCGATGGCACGCAAAAGCCCATCAAGTCTTCCTTTCTCCTCCGGGCGACGAATCCATCGGTCGTAGCCGTGTCGTAGATCTGCCCTTCTTGGAGGCTCTGCGTAGTACCTCATTGCAGAGTCGTTGAACTCCAACAGACGAGAAGGTGAATATGAGAAGGTGAGGAGTGATTGTGGCTTTTGGAAAGGAATCGCAGGAGACCGGGTGATGCCTGCAGTGGAAGGGTATGCCAGAGAAGCATCTGTCCGTGTTATATTCGATGCATTGTCCAAGTGCGGACGCTTTGGCAGAATCGACTGTGCAGAAAAGTCCTTCTGTTCCTCGGAATCGGAGTGCCGGCGTTTAGTCTGGTTCATCATTGTGACAGGACGGACGATGAACGGAAGATTATGAGTGCCAAAAACTTGATTTTTACGATGGAAAAAGAGGGGACGAACATTGTTCATAGGTCAATACTGCTCGAGTCCGACTTGAAGTTGTACAATTGAGGTGGATTCCAGGTGGATGTTGGCACCAAGGTGTGGCACCCTTTCAAGTTGACTCAGATTCCGCTTCAAAGGCCGCGCGAATTTCAACGCCGCCGCGGCGAACAATCATCGTTGGAATCAAGTTGCAGCGAGTATCTGAGGTGAATACCGCCATGTTCGAAACGACAGTTCAACATGCCCAGAATCATCAAGCCCTCAATGGATTCACGCCGGTGCTTCAGGTTCAGTATAAATACCGTCTCAGAAGGTTCACCTTCCTCACTAAACCACTCACATCTGTCAACTTGAACCGAACCCTACTACCATTATCACCTACGGACTCAACAAATGGCTAGCGAACAATCCATCGAAAAACCTATCCTAGTTGCGTAAGTACCAAGCACGCCGCATCTCCTCTGAGATAGCATTGATCGGTTGTTCTCCAGTGTCATGGGTCCCACTGGTTCCGGAAAGTCGTCAGTGAGTCTCCTTGACATTACCAGGACGGAACACCATTATCATTATTTATTCACATCATATAGTTCATTAATCTCGCAAGCGACGGCAACCTTCCCGTCAGCGACGAGTTGGTTTCATGCACATCGGAAATCGTACTTTCCAATGTGTTCGAGATTGATGGAAGACGGATAGTCATTATCGATACCCCGGGTTTCGACGACACGAGCAAGCCAGACTCGGAGATTCTTTCCATGATTGCCTCTTATCTTAACGAATCGTGAGTTCATGTGCGTTCTGCATGGGAGAGGGTTGGACTTATTCGCTCTTTGAATCTAGTTATAAAGCCGGAATGACCCTTAGCGGGTTGTTGTTCATGCACAGAATATCGGACACCAGGATGGGAGGGATATCACGCAGAAACTTCAGGATGTTTCGGAAGCTCTGTGGAGATGAGACGCTCAAAAACGTTTTGGTCGTCACAACCATGTGGGATTCTGTGACCCTCCAGCTCGGTAATGCGAGGGAGACTCAGCTCAAATCTGATGATCGTTTCTTCAAACCCGTGCTCGATCAAGGAGGAGCCATGGTGCGCCACGATAACACGCGCGAAGGAGCGCAAGCCATCCTGCGCCGAATTCTCAATAATCACCCTGCCCCCGTTCGACTCCAACGAGAGATGGTCGATGAAGGAAAGAAAATAACGGAAACCGGTGCCGCCGATGAACTTAAACGAGAAATGGCGGAACTCGTGGAGCGATACACTAAAGAAATCGCTCAGATCAAGAAGGAGATGGAAGAGGCGTTGAAAGACAGGGACGAAGCCTCGCACAGGGAGCTTGAGGAGGTAAAGAATCAATTGGAGAATGAGCTAAAGAGGCACGAACAAGACAGGAATATGCTATCTGATGTGTATGCAGCAGAGAAGAAGAAAACCGAAGAAACTATGGCGAGGTATATGGAAGAAATGAAACAAGAGAGGATATCGAGGGAGGAGGCGAACAAGAAAATTGATACTCTTCAGCAAGCCCTTCTGAAGTCTCGTGACGAGGCGCACGAGAAGGAATGCCTTCTCTTGAAACAACAAATTGCGCAGTTGGCAAGCAACTCCAGGCCTCCGACGATAAGGATCTGCTGCATTCAGTGATCACGATGCTCCATGTTTGACTTTTCCTGTTCGTTCGTCTTATACGTCACGGATTGCCTGTAGTGTTCGGTCCGAGAATCACTGGTGCGGCATCCTACGACTAGATTAAGGCTGCACGTATATGTTCTATTATCTTGCTCCAACCGTATTCCCACTTCAGACGTTCGTGCGTAAGCAGGTCCACTCCGGGTCTGGAAGGTATTCGCCTCCCTCCCAACTCGCTGTAGTATCCTTTGGGGAAGGGTGATGTCGATACCTATGCTTGCTGTTTACCCCATGTATCGTCTTCACTAAACTATCCGAGTCTTCGAATTTAGGCGCTGTAATAGCATCTTTTGAGTGTGCTACTGTGACGTGACTCAAGTCCGCATCTCCTTCCCTACCACGAGGGGCGGAGATTTAGAAAAACGGCGTGCAATCTTCCAACAACGACTCAGCTCGAGACTGGGAATATTTTCGGCTCCCAATTGGAAGAGGAGAAACGCCAGATGGTGGTTACAATCGGGGGATCAAGGCGCTACATGTTAGGTACGCTCATCGCTCTGAAAGTGAGTGGGAAGATATGGAGGAAGATCAGAGAAGAAGGTGAAGCAAACGGCGATGCTGTCAACGCCTCGGGAAAAGGCCCAGACTAGTGGCGTCAGTTTAGGTGCCAGGGAACGAGCGAGTATCAAGAGTCGTCGCAAGGGTCCTTTCAAAAACTAGGAACGGTGCTGGATATGATAATAATTAAAGAGAAAGATAACTAATTGCGTGTATACGAGACTTACTGGGGGATGCACAATTCGTTGTTATGCATATCAAGCTCAATATAATGCTACCTCCTCGGTTCCGTACTACGTTCGTTGAAGAGATTCTATTGACAGTAATGAAGCGTTTGTACGCTCTATTTCACAGCCCTATGATTTGGAGTCCGTGTTTCTTGGCGAGACCGGTGCACCAGGCAGGACCGTCGACCGCGCCATAAATCCGTTGATGTACCACGATGGGAAAAATCCAAATCGGTCTTCTCCATTGACCACCTCGTCCACGCCAGATTGGTCTAAGGGCTTGAGAGTTACTCCACTCTTGGGTGTGAACGACGCCCTCCAGATACAAGGAACGTCCTGGGTAGGAGGCGATGACACGTTCTCTTTCAAGAAGGCGATGAAACGACTTCCCCATCCCAAACATAGCTGTGGGTCCCAGGAACCTGGTTTATCGCGTACCATGCGGGGGATCTGCAAGGTTTTGAATTCTTGAAGAGTGGTAAGCCGACCGGATGGTGTCCGAAAACCGACGATGATCTCCTACTGAGTGTATTAAGGGTAGGGATATCATACAACCACAGAAAGACTTACGGGCACTCCGAGTAAAAAAGACTGGAAATAAAACTTCAGCAACTTCCTGTGTTGACAATCAGATTCCTTTGGAGAGAGTAGTAGCGTCATGTTCTCACTTTTCGAACCGAGGTTCGTCTTGAGGCCCGCGAATAGTGAGCGATGTTTTCAGCTCGACAAAATTGTCGGTGGTTCCATCGAACCGTTCTAGGGAGGTGTCACGAAGGGGAGTCTTCAGGCATTCTTTGAAGCTCACCACGAACGCAGTCAACTTCACCGCCAATGATCATTCTCGTATCTGCCAACTTTGTCTTGGCTACGCAACACCATTGAACGTTTGTGTCGACATCCCCTCCCCAGCCAGGCATTCGCCCACGAGGATCCGGAGGACGATCGGATGTGCAAAATGATTCGAATGAATACCCATAGTACATTTGAATCCGTTGCTTTGGCGGAATGTTGTTCCTAGATGTATCAGTCCGTAACAACAGGGAGAAGTCATGGTGTTGTGACCTACTTCTCGCGGATCTTTGCGTCGGATATGTACTCTTCGAAGTACAGCGTCCCGTCAAGAAGCATGATATTGAGTTCCCATGGATCACGTTCCTCGTACGGTGCGGTGAGTATTCTTCCTTGCGGGAGCTGCATGTGAGAACCCAACGCTCAAGGGAGATCCAAACCTTACTTTGTCATGACTCCTCTCCACGAAACCATACCCACATCCCGCAACCATGTTGTACTTGATTCACCCCGCTTCTCCTTGTCACTCCCAATTTTGGCAATGCCACGCAACAGCCCATCGATTCTCCCCTTCTCTTCTGGCCGACGAATCCATCGATCGTAGCCGTGTTGTAGATCTGCCCCTCCAGGTGGCTCCACGTAGTACCACATTGCTGAATCGCTGAACTCCAGCAGACGAGAAGGTGAGTACGAAAAGGAAAGTAGTGATTGTGGCTTTTGGAAGGGGATCGCATGAGGAGACCAGGTGACATGTGAGGTTGGAGGGTAGGCTAGAGAAGCATTCGCGCATGGTTCACCCAATACATTGTCCAAGTGTAGACGCTTCGACTCCACAACTGAGTCCTCCTGTTCTTCGGCCTCAGAGTGCCAACGTTTGTTCTTATTCATGAGTGGGACTACACCAGCCAATTGAGCTAAACAAGTGATAACATGAATGAGTGTCAATACGTCGATTTCATGGAATCACCAAGAGAGGAAACAAAAACTCACCGTTACGAGCAATTTGTTCCAAGTTCAAGCTGTGTAAATGAGGTGGTTGGCACTTTCGCTAATTCAGAGTCCGCTCCAAAGGCCGCGCGAGTTCCAGCGCCGCCGCGACACGACTTAATCATTGTCACTTGTAATCAAGTTAGCGCAAGTTGCAACGAGTATCCGACCTGAAGCCCGCCGTGTTCGAAACGACAGTGCAACATGCCAAAAATTGTCAGGCCTTCCATGGATTTACGCCGGTGCTTCAGATTCAGTATATATACCGTCTCAGAAGGTTCACCTTCCTCACCAAACCACTCACATCTGTCAACTTGAACCGAACCCTACTACCATTATCACCTACAGACTCAACAAATGGCTAGCGAACAATCCTGCGAAAAACCTATTCTAGTTGCGTAAGTACCAAGCACGCCGGATTTCCTCTGAGATAGCATTGATCGGTTGTTCTCCAGTGTCATGGGTCCCACTGGTTCCGGAAAGTCGTCAGTGAGTCTCCTTGACGTGACGGATGGAATACAATTATTTATTCACATCATATAGTTCATTAATCTCGCAAGCGATGGAAGTCTCCCCGTCAGCGACGAGTTGGTTTCATGCACGTCGGAAATCGTACTTTCCAATGTGTTCGAGATTGATGGAAGACGGATAGTCATTATCGATACTCCGGGTTTCGACGACACGAGCAAGCCAGACTCGGAGATTCTCTCCATGATTGCCTCTTATCTCAACGAATCGTGAGTTCGTATGCCCTCGGTGGAAATGGCGTGGACTGATTCGTTCTTTGAACCCAGTTATAAAGCCGGAATGACCCTTAGCGGGTTGTTATTCATGCACAGAATCTCGGATACCAGGATGGGAGGGATATCCCGCAGGAATTTCAGAATGTTCAGGAAGCTCTGTGGAGATGAGACGCTCAAAAACGTTTTGGTCGTCACAACCATGTGGGATTCTGTGACCCTCCAGCTCGGTAATGCGAGGGAGACTCAGCTCAAATCTGATGATCGTTTCTTCAAACCCGTGCTCGATCAAGGAGGAGCCATGGTGCGCCACGATAACACGCGCGAAGGAGCGCAAGCCATCCTGCGCCGAATTCTCAATAATCACCCTGCCCCCGTTCGACTCCAACGAGAGATGGTCGATGAAGGAAAGAAAATAACGGAAATCGGTGCCGCCGATGAACTTAAACGAGAAATGGCGGAACTCGTGGAGCGACACACTAGAGAAATCGCTCAGATCAAGAAGGAGATGGAAGAGGCGTTGAAAGACAGGGACGAAGCCTCGCACAGGGAGCTTGAGGAGGTAAAGAATCAATTGGAGAATGAGCTAAAGAGGCACGAACAAGACAGGAATATGCTATCTGATGCGTATGCAGCAGAGAAGAAGAAAACCGAAGAAACTATGGCGAGGTATATGGAAGAAATGAAACAAGAGAGGATATCGAGGGAGGAGGCGAACAGGAGACTTGGCACTCTCCAGCAGGCCCTTCTGAAGTCTCGTGATGAGGCGCACGAGAAGGAATGCCTGCTCTTGAAGCAACAAATTGCGGAGTTGCAAAGACCCCCTCCGAAGAGAGGCATTTGCTGCATTCAGTGATCACGATGCTCCATGTTTGACTTTTCCTATTCGTTCATCTTACACATCGCGGATTGCCTGTAGTGTTCGGTCCGTGACTCACTAGTGCATCCACGACGAGATCGAGGCTGCGCTTATATATTCTATTATCTTGCTCCAACCGTATTATCCCACTTCAGACGTTCGCGCGTAGGCACTATCACATTTGACTATCCTGGACTTGCCTACCATATTTGTGGATCGTCGCGAATGTGCGAATGTTCCATGACTCGAGGGCCCCTTGACGTCTCCGGCATGCTCAGTTATTGTCCAGACCGTAACTTCGATGAAGCACAACGCTTCTGATTCTATAGACAGGGTCATCTCCGAATCCTTGAACGCTGAATTTATGAACTTCTAGAATTACTAGCACTCCACTCGTTATGAATGGGAATGTCAAGATGTTTGCTGCGTGGTCGGGGTATGCACTCACGCGGGACGCTGAGCCGCCAATGAACAAAGGAAGTGGATCCTGGGGACAATGTGATACTTGGTTTCATGCTTGACAGCGAGATGGGCTGCCTATTCAAAACAAAAACTTATCGATGGAAGTGTACAGAATTAGATTAATTCCAGGTGCACTCCGTAGAGGGCGGGGATGGACATGCATTTAAGGAGGCGCGACAAGTCCACTGATCCAGCATCCTCCGAGTTGTTCTACCCCCATCCAGATAAAGAACAAACATGACTACAACAGCACCACTTCTCGTAGCGTAGGTATCTTTCTTCGGAATACGGTGTAGATAGTTGACTCACATCCGTATGCAGCATCATGGGCGCAACTGGGACTGGAAAGTCGACAGTAAGCACAATGACTTGATCGATCGTATTCCCGATGATAACAGCGACATTTTCTGCGCTAGTTCGTGAACATAGCGAGCGGGGGTACCTTTGGGGTCGGGAACGGCCTCATCTCTTGCACCTCCCAAGTCGCGATCTCCCAACCATTCGACGTCTTCGGGAGAAAAGCCGTCCTTATCGATACGCCCGGATTCGATGACACCAACATGTCGGACATCGATATCCTCAAGATGATCGCCGTCCATCTTAATATGTCGTAAGCCTGACATCGACGCGTCGTGACAGAATCTACGGACTCACCTGATTCTAGATATGAAGCGGGAATGAAGCTCAGCGGTATAATATACATGCACAGGATCTCCGACTTCCGGATGGGAGGGATCTCCCGCCGAAACTTCAACATGTTCCGTAAGCTTTGTGGAGAAACCACGCTCAAGAACGTTCTCATTGTCACGACAATGTGGGGTCTCGTTGATCCTGCAGTCGCGGAGGCACGCGAGAAGGAGCTCATGCAAGATGATCGGCTTTTCAAACCAGTCCTCGATAAAGGCGCCATCATGGTTCGACACGACAATACGCAAAAAATGGCTCATGCCATCATTCACAGAATCCTCGAGAACCATCCAATGCCACTCCAAATCCAGAAAGAGATGGTCGAGGAGAAGAAGGACATCAGTGAAACTGCAGCTGCCGTGGAGCTCGATCGAGAACTCGCGGCGATGGCGGAGAAGCACAAGAGGGATCTGGCTCAGGTGAGGGTAGAGATGGAGGAAGCGATATCGGCAAGAGACGAAGAGGCCAAACAGGAACTTCAGGAGATGAGGACAGAGCTGGAAGAGAAGTTGAGACAGAACGAGCATGACAGGACGAGGCTATCCGAAGAGTACGCCGCAGAGAAACAAAGGGCTGACGAGACTCTTGCACTAATTCAGGCAGATATTGCCGAGCAGCGCTCGGCGAGAATCGAGGGCGAGAAGAGGTTTGGTGAGATGCAGCAGATGTGGATGGAGAGCAACCATAAAGCGGCGGAGGAACGCGCTTTGATGCTACAACAGATGACGGCGCTAGCCAATCGTCCCGTGGAGCGAAGAATCTGCGCAATTCAGTAGAATTTCATTCACTCTTGCCTCGCATCCCTCCCTTACTTCGGCTCATACTGTAATGTAGTCTGTACTTTGACGAACGAGTGAATTACGGGAAACTAGAGATATGGTGACAACCCACGTGTGTCAAATTCCGACCAGAGCCCGGACTCCCACTCAGCAGACATTCATACATGTGATCAAAATCACTCTGGGAAAGGTCCTGACATCGACAAAGTCTTCCAAACACAGGTTATGTTTGTACGGTGGACGACGAAGAAAGGGAATCCTGTGAACGAGAGATCAATTGATAGGCACGAGGGAAATTGCCAAATCAATTGGGGCTTCTAGACCCAAAGCAATTCTTAAAGGCCGAGGTCAATTTACCCTGTTCCACATCCCCCCTGGCA
Organism: Meripilus lineatus; assembly: GCA_027627245.1. Taxonomy (NCBI): domain Eukaryota; kingdom Fungi; phylum Basidiomycota; class Agaricomycetes; order Polyporales; family Meripilaceae; genus Meripilus; species Meripilus lineatus. The sequence continues at coordinate 45,424 of JANAWD010000187.1, read as the reverse complement.
CATCCGCTAACCCGCAATGAGTCCCCAATCTAGGAACAGACAGTCGAGCTCCCAACAAGAGCTTATTGTTGCGTGAGTGATGAACTTTGGTTTATACGGACATGCTCTTACGGGTCTCTACAGCGTGATGGGTGCTACTGGTACCGGAAAATCGACAGTGAGAGTCACCGCTTTTGAGTCCCTGCGCGCGAAGTGATGCGTGAAATGTGTTATTCCAGTTCATCAATTTGGCGAGCGGGACGGAGTTCGGGGTCGGAGATGGCCTCATCTCATGCACGTCCAATGTCGCATATTCCGAACCTTTCGAGGTCAATGGGCGCACGGTACGGCTCATTGACACTCCAGGATTTGACGACACAAACAAGTCCGACACCGATATCCTCAAGATGATCGCTCTGAACTTATCGATGACGTAAGCGCAAAACAATATAATATGCGAGCGGGATGGTACTCACGTCATGCCAGGTACGAAGCTGGTTTCAAGCTGAGCGGAATAATTTACATGCACCGCATCTCTGACTTCCGGGTTGGGGGTATCTCGAGAAGGAACTTCAATATGTTCCGCAAACTTTGTGGTGATGAAAGTCTCGAGAATGTCGTGCTCGTTACGAACATGTGGTCCTTGGTAGAGAAATCGCGGGGTGACGCTAGGGAAAAGGAGCTGATGGAGGACGAAAGACTCTTCCAACCAGTTCTCGAGAAAGGCGCAAGAATGGTTCGTCACGACAATACGCGTGATTCTGCCCACAGAATTCTTCGACAAATTATCAGAAATACTCCGGCGGCGCTTCAAATTCAGAAGGAGTTGGTGGAACAGGGCAAAGACATCAGTCAGACAGCTGCCGCAGTAGAGCTTGATCAAGAGTTAGCTGCTCTCGCGCAGAAGCACATGGAGGAGCTCAAGGAGATCAAACAGGAAATGGAGGAGGCGCTTGCTGCCAGGGACGAGGAGACGAGAGAAGAACTCGAGATGTTCCAAGCGAAGTTAGAAGGGGATATGAAGAAGATACAGGAGGACAGAGACAGACTGTCGTCCGAGTACGCTGCGGAGAAACAGAGAGCGGACGAGCAGATCGCAAGGATGATGAAGTCGCTTGAAGACAGCGAGAAATTTCGCGCTGAGGGAGAGAAGAGGTTGGCAAACCTTCAGGAGGAGCATAAGAAGGGACTTGAACGTTCTGAAGCTGAACGACGCGCCTTGATGGAAACAATGAAGAATATGAACGAGCGGAGAGAGCCAGGGTTCTTCGAATGCTTGGGAAACGCCTTGGGGGCATTGTTCTCATTCAGGCTTTGAGATTGGCGTAGTTCGTATTTTGTGTTGAGATTTGCCGTCAATACTCTTGCTATGATTTTGTTTTGGTGCTCGACATCAATTCAACATGGCAAGCTTGTTGGGTTCGTTGGGAGTTCTTCTCTTGTTTGGTCGCGGTCGATATGAGGAAGGCGGAGTCTGATTGGATTGCTGTCGGCAGTCTTCGGCTCCCAATCGGCGACATCGTTGTCGAAACTCCGAAGACGCCGGCATGACAATCGGGTCGGGTCCACATCCTCCTCCACAGAGAAACTTCCCTTTTTGAAGGATTTTTGAGGGTGCTTGAAACGAACAGTGGACATAGTATTTCGGTATGTGAGGAACCTTGTTAGGTCTGTTCACTGCATACAGTCAAGACACGCTGCTTGCTTTTGGGAGGTCATGCCAGGTGGTGTTCAGCCCAAACGCGCCGTATCGATATTCGATTATTCACAACTCTCCTAGTGTTACTGGGCAACCTCATTCCAGACCGCCGATTCTCCAGCACCTCGTCTTGTGTTTACGTTCTCACCCGCAATTGACTATCTGCTTCTTCGGCTTCACAGATGTGTTCATTGGACGATCTATACTATCTGATGTCACAACAAACAAAGAGGCTGCGTTATCGATGACTCTTTGTATCTTCTCGACGTTCTCGTCACGCTCGATCATGGGTAGCATGATGGTAATCCGGGAGAATCTTCGGTTGACAGAGGCCTATACTGGGGATGTTCCATAATCCATTCTGGGTACCGAACGAGGTGCCACGCAGTAGTTGGGTTCCTTGAAATGCATCCTTGAGAAGTATTCTGTTCTCAGCACCAGCTACTCATTGTTCCCAAGGATGGAGCTCCTTTGCGAACGCTCGACGAGTACGAGATTGGGCACTGATTGGGACCGTGTGTGTAAAGTCCTATGTGAGACTCGGTGATCGCCTTCCAAAGAGCCTGCGCGTTCCATGAAGTCCGTTGTGAATTCTGCCTCGAATTCGAATGTACTGTATGTTTTGGATTCTCCATTTCTGGCGCACATCGGAAACCGGATCTGCTGACCATGTACGATCTAGGCCCTCGAATTTGCTGAACACTGAGGTAACACATTCCCTAAGTTAAATATCTCAAGATCACATCTTCAGGCTGTCGTGCCGTACCTTGTTCCCAACCTTGTAACTTGTTGCTTTCGAATCCGTTGTACAGTATATCCTTCGAAATGAGTCGTAGACAACCGCGTGGAGGGGCGGCTGCAGCCCAGCCGTCTCCAACGCCAACTCGCCATCGGTCACCTACTCCTCCACCGCCAGTACCACTAGTGGATTTGGGGCCACCCTTGATAATCGCGTAGGTTTTTCGCATCCTTGTCTGGAGGATTGATTTGCGAATCCTTTTCTTCATGATCAGTGTACTTGGGGCGACAGGTTCCGGGAAATCAACAGTGAGTTGTGTCACGGGCAATTTCTCAATACAGCTTGCAGATTAATATATATTGGATTACTACGATCTCTTGACAGTTTATCAATCACGTTGCCCAGTCCGACTTTCCAGTCGGCAACGAATTACGATCATGTACGCAGGATCCCATGCTCTCAGAGCCGTTTCAGGTTGGAGAACGTCTTGTCACGCTGTTGGACACCCCGGGCTTTGATGATACACTGCTCTCCGACTCCGAGGTACTGAGAAGAATCACAATGGTCCTGAACGAAATGCAAGTTTTCTTTTTGATCGGTATGTTTCGGTGAACGTTTGACTCACATGGATTACAGGTATATGGAAGATAAACTATTGACAGGGATCATCTACCTTCAAAGAATCTCAGACTTCAGAATCGGCGGTACTTCGCGGAGGAACTTCGACATTTTTCAGAAAATGTGCGGAGAAGAGGCAATGAAAAATGTCGCTTTGGTGACAAATATGTGGGACCCGAGTCTGGTGGATATGGCCGTTGCAGAGGCACGACACGAAGAGCTCATAGACAAGGACATCTTCTTCAGGCCGGCCATCGTAGCTGGAGCCCAGGTTTACCGAAATAACAATCCTCCGCAATCGGGCCAAGCGATCATTCGCTCTCTCCTGGGAAATACGCCTGTCCCCTTGCAAATCCAGAGGGAACTACGTGATGAAGGGAGAAACATCACGGAAACCACAGCTGGGGCAGAGTTGCTTCGAGAGTTGACAGAGATGACCAACCGTCATAGAAGAGAAATAGACGAGATACAACGTGAAATGCAAGACGCCATTCGCGAACGAGATTTCGAGACGCAACGCGAGCTTGAACGGGCACGTAACGAGGCGTTGGAAAACCAGAGAAGGGCAGAGGAAGAGCGGAGTGCACTCGTTTCGCACTTTGATGACCAACGACGCCTTTTGCAGGATGAGATGAGGAAGATACGAAGGGCGTTCCAGGAGGAGGCGGATGCTCGGAGTGCTCAAACCAGGACATCGGAACAAATTCAGATCAGCCAGCAGCAGCGCGCGATTATCATGCGAGAGCACAATGAGAGATTGCGGGCTCATTTGGTCGAAATGCAGCAACGACATAACGGTAGTAGTGGTATCCCCCTTTCGAACATCATCCTCCCTGCTGTAACTGTTCTTCTGACTCTGATGCTTTGATGCTTTCGGATAGATGACTGCTTCACTTCTTGCTTGCGTGTCCTACGAATTCTGCTTTGCCGTTGTACTGTATTGCTATTCCCCGTTGATTAGAATCCCAATGTGATCGATGCTCTTCGCAGGGTTTGAGTTTGGTTCGGGTCCTAAATTTGCGTTAAGCGCTTCCCCATGGAGGCGCCTTGGCCACTTTGGTCAACGACGACCATGTCCAGCTCGACATTCCAGCGACATCCACCTTCATCGCCATATTCTTCGTTATCGGGTGTCCTGGGAAACACACCAACACCAACAACCTTTAAAGCTCCAGCCCACAAACATGCGCATCATTTACATTCGATCCCACCCCGAGAAAAGTCGACGCGAACCCTGATCATCGACCACTTACTTTGGGTGCATGCGCGTACTCGCTTTGCTCAAGCCCGAGCAGAGCTTGGCATGACGGATCGTACAGGTGGTCCATCATCACCCAATTATACTCACCGAGAACGTCCAGAAAACTATGAAGAAGAGGACGAGGTGTACAGCGACGGTGAAGACATCAATACCCTTGTCGCGCGATCAGGAGGGCCTGGGCATACACACGAAGAGGACGACGACGAAAGACTCGGAATGCAGGATCTTACACTGGCCAGGAGTCTTCGGCAGCGGGCAGAAAGCGTTGAGAAGGTTATCACCTCCATGTTGGACCAACCTCCCGAGGTCCCTCCTGTTCATCCAGACGATTTATTGGACCAACCTACTTCCCCACAACTACAGCCTATACCTCTCCGTCACCAACACACACTCCCGAACGGTGTCAGACTTCGTCTGGCTCTCGGAACTGTAATTAACGATCTCTTCGCAAGAAGGGCCCCCACACCCCCACATCGACAATACACAAGCTATGCGTCCGGCTCTCCTCTTCCGTCGCTTCCATCCGCTCTAGTACCCTTGGCATCCATCTCGCTTTCAGGTTCCGCATCACCCACCCACCGGCCCGCGCCAAACGATTACATTCGGTCTCTATATGCTATTGGCGCTGATCCCGACGCGCAAAATTCCCCTCCATCTCTCCGTTGTCCCCGTCATCTTCACATGGGCTGTGAGATCTGTGTCGAAGCAGTCGTGAGACCTGGACCGAAAGCTCGATCGGCATCCAGCAGAGCTGCGTCGACCCCCACAGGCAGCAGCCCTGGTGATGCAAGTACCAGTGGTCATGCTGGTGGTAATGTGTTTGGTTTGGGAGGAGGTGTCACTGGGTGGCAAGAAGGGAGTGGCATAGGTTCCGGTCTTGCAAGGCCAGGTCCCAAGGGCACTCTGCTACGACGTTCGTCGGATGCCTACCGGCAGCATCCTCCCCTTCCTATGGGTGGCGAGGGGAGGTATCAAATGCCCAATACGAAGCTAGCCGAATTCGTTGTACGTTTTCTGAGGCTCAGCGCTTTGGTAGCTATAGAACTTGGGAGAGAGGCGTTGGAAGATAGGTCATCTGTAGATGGACATCGGGAGGGACCACGAGACGAAGACCCCGCAACGACGACACCAAGGCCACCCACGTTATCCCCACAAGCGATGTTTCGTGATTTACGTTCCCTTCCTAGTCGACCCCCTGCCGACATGAACTTATCTGGGAACGCCTTGATACCTTCCAGGGAGTGGTATTTCTTGTTGGCAGGTCTCTTGACACGGACGGTCTTGGAAGGTTATATTACGGGGGGATGGGTTGGTACTGAGCCTATCGAAGTGTTGCTCGGCATTGGATTGGGGATGTCTCCTTTGCCAGAGGGCATCCTAAATGGCTCCAGTAATGGAAATCCCCCCGGATCTGGTGGCTCTTCTGCCCCGCCTTCTCCCTCGAAAAAGAAAGGGAGTGACCCATTCCTAGATTTCGATCCCGAAGACCTACCAGAATTGGACGACGCTGCCCGAATATTGTTCCCGACACTACGAGAAATCAGTTTCATGAGTAGCTCTGCCCCTACATACCATCGAAAAGAAGGAGCCGAGCTGGAATATGAGATTGAGATGACGCAGAGGCTAGCGAGGGTGAGACCTTTGCGTTCAATTCCTTATCTTGTCTCAACCATTGCACACAGTTTTATGAGGTCCCACCCAGCACACCAGACATCGCAACACATATGGAGGATCTAGCATGGCAGTTCCCCGCGGAAGGTGTCGAACGAGCGGCGTGTAGATTCTGCGAGGCTGTTGCTCGATGGAGAGGTAAACCAGAACTAGAAACGGTGAGTTATCTTGGTTAAGCCTTGAGCCGCCTCTCCAGGCCTCATGGGATCGGGCTGAAATCTAGTATAAGAAGGCTGCATGGGTTGTTGGTGCGCAAGATCGCAACGCAAATAGTGTTGCGACAATGTCTATTGAATCTCTGGTTCATTCCAATCCTACAAGCCCGTCGTTGAATACCCCGGCGCCTGCAGCTGAGAAGCTGCAGCCACCCGCCCAGGATGCCAGGTCAAGGAGACCGGCAATTGAGAAGTACTTCACGATACCCCCTGCGTTGGCGATGCAAGGAAGAAAGAGGAGGCGCTCGGAGCTTGATAGATCGGAAGATGGCAGACGGGTACAATCGCAGATGTTTCCGGCGTAGTTAATTGTGAGCTCGAGTCTCGTTTCACGTCGCGGTGGTTTCTAATTGACCTCGATAGGTTGAAGTTTGATACATGTTGTAGCTTGTATTATTTATGGTATGTACAAGAACATTGCCGATTGTGACGGAGCATCGAAACGAGGAGTTTGGGATTACCTTCGGAAATTCCGTATCGTTCTTCATTGTCCGCCTCGGATTTGGCAGTCCTGCCATGTTATATGCGTGTTTCCCCACGACAATAGCGGTCCCCGTTTACTTTCTCGTTCATGATCCCCGGAAAGGTCCGGGATCTCCTGTCGTTTTTCACGAACGCCTCTCAACACCTTTCGCTCAACGGTCCTCTCAAACGATTTTGCGTCTGCACTCGGTTTGCTCCTTCTCCCAGGCTGAGCCCCGTATCATCTTTTATCCTCTATTGACCTCGATCTTGGATCGTCCTTTCATCATAGCTTCCCTGCAAATTCGATCTTGGGTCATGTTGTGCGATTCGTTCTGTCGTTCCCCCTCCATGCAGAGTTGCATCTCATGTGATCTTCTTCGAGTCTTTTCGAGTCCTTGCCTTTTTGCGACGTCCTCAATCCTCTCCTAATAATGCTGTGGTATCGTCGGTTGACTCAGTTCGGTCCTTATCTTGTTTCCCTTTCCTTCTTTTTGTGATCATCCTCATATGTAGGCTCCACTCTCGTTGAGGGACGTGTTCAACTCTTTCATTTCTTCGGTCTCCTTCTCTGCGAATGCGATCCTCTCTTAGTCGATTGATCTCATTGTGTATGTATGCGCGACCGTTTTCTCTCCTCCATCGACTTGAGGCTGATGAACGACATTGCCAGAAACAACGCGATCGTTCCATGTCATCGGTACCCGGAGTATTTCTCTTTCACACAACAATTTCAGGAGACGGAGACCCTAGTGAATAAGACGCTGATCCACTTGCATGATCGAAGGAGGATCCACTTGTAAGGCCGATGGAGTACTTCCACAATGCTCTGGGTGATTTTCAACATCCATGTTGATTTGTCTATGATGCTCACTGTAGAATCCAGGAAGTGTCGGCCTGAGACACGTTTCGCTTACTCCTCGATTTGGTATCGTCACGAAAACGTGCAGAATACGATACGAACGAACCCAGCTCCCTACCACAGCATACAGGATCACTTTGATCCACGCCTTGACGTTCTAACGGAGAAAAAGGACAGCTTGACCGGCTTAACATTGCCTACAAAGTCACAAGGGCCACATGTGTCGAGTGTTGTGGTCCATCATGTAACGAACGCATGGTGTCCTGCCACCGAAGATTGACTCGTCGTTGGTGTCACCCTTCGAATACTCGCTGTGTTCCAGTCAAGCGCAAATATTGGAAGGTTCGCTATCCTTCAATCGGTTGGACGATAATCATCCACGAGACAAGCAATGACTGTTATCGATATCCCCCTATCTCTTGATCTACTGTATATGACCCAGTGCTGCTGGCAGTGCATCTAGCGGCGAGTGAACCTGCACGCAGCCTCGAGGCCCCATTACGGAGGTCGGTTTCATATATTGCCCTCTTTCGGAAACATGCTTACTGGATCATCTCATCTACCTATAGTCGTACATGTCTCACCCAAACCACGCGGAGAATAGCGTATATTTTACTCTGTAGATCAAGGAGCACCCCGGCTACGGTCTCCCTTTGTCCCTTTGTATTGAGCGTATGGCAAGTCGAGTGTTTGCCTTCAGGGTCTCATGAGGCGGTACCTTCGGTGTCGACATTGAACGTCGTGTATCAGTGTGGACAGTACTCCACCTTGTTCGGACTTGCCAAGTGATTTAATCAAAATGAAATGTGGATGGTAGCAGCGAGGCATCACTCGTAATTATAGTCGAGGTCAGGACTTCCAGGATCATATACTGCCTCCAGTCCAGTCGACGTCGCCTGCCTGGGAGTGCGCTTTGGCCTCACCATAAAAACCTCGCGGTCACCTTTCAGTTTCGTGCAGCCCTTCTCATCAAGCAACTTGCCTCGAAACCATGCAGAGCAACCTAATCCCCCGCCTTCCTCGACGTCACCAAAATGGCGTCACAATCGCGTAAGCGTTCATCTGTTGGGTTGTACCCTGCGGTATGATTGACAACAGCCTAGTGTAATGGGTGCGACAGGGACCGGAAAGTCGACGGTCAGTCTTAGCAATTATCTCCTATTCTTAAACCTGATCATTTCCTAGTTCATCAATCTTATCAGTAAATCCGCACTGAAAGTTGGAGTCTCCCTTCGCTCGTGTACCTCGGCCGTCGAGGCGTCGAATCAGTTTCTGGTGGATGGCGTACCCGTGACACTTATCGACACCCCCGGCTTTGACGATACTACCGTGTCTGACACCGAAATTTTGAAACGCATTGCAGCATATTTGGCAGCGTCGTAAGCACCAACCTCTCCAGGGCAGTTGAGTTTATCTGATATCATCCGTGGTAGATATGAAGAAGGCCACAAACTCAGTGGCGTTTTATACCTCAATCGTATCACCGACTACCGTGTTGGCGGTATCTCGCGCAAAAACTTCTCGATGTTCCGAAAACTCTGTGGAGATAATTCGTTGAAGAACGTCATCATCGTAACGAATATGTGGCCGGACACGATCGGCGAGGTTGAGGAATCCCGCGAGAAGCAACTCGCTACGGACGAGCTCCTCTACAAACCCGTCCTCGAGAAGGGTGCCACGATGATGCGCCATCTCAATACCGAGGAATCCGCCCGAAGGATCCTTCGAAGTGTCATTCTCAACCATCCTGAGGTATTGCAGATTCAGAAGGAGATCGTCGATGAAAGGAAGGACATTACACAAACCCAAGCATGCGGAGTTATCGATGACGGTATCGAGCAGCTGAAGAAACACCACGCGGAGGAGATGGCGGAATTACGTGAACAGATGGAACAAGCGCTTCGAGAGAAAGACAACGAGATGAAGAGGGAGTTGGAGATGGTGAGAAAGGAGATGGACGAGAGACTATCGAATGCGGAACGTGCACGAGCTCAGTTGGCGGAGGGATTCGAGGTAGAACGGCAACGGTTGAGAGCAGAGATGGCACAATTGAATGAGAAGATACTGGCAGAGCAAAGGGAAGGTCTCCAGCGGCGACAGGAATATGAGGTGGCAGAGCAGCAGCGGCACGAGAGGATTGACGAATTGAAGAGGCAGCTTGAGAGGAACCAGATGGATCAAGATGCTCGCCTACGTGGGCTCGTAAATGGTGATGCACATTTACATGAGGACAATCGTCCTCGGAGCGCAGCATTAGAAGGGCCAATTGGTGATGAGCGGGGCCTTCGTCAACGAGCAGTTGCGCAAGACAGAGAGGGGTTTGCGGGATTGTTACATGAAGGTTCGTTGCCAATCTCCTTTAACTCTTGAGAGCAGGCTTATATAGCTCTCTTAGATCATCCACCAGAAAATCCTCAATCACTCGTCGGCGATGACACATCCTTCATCGAGCCTCCTTCCGCCGTTGAACCGAATATTCGACAATCCACTTTCGCTCAATGGGCCAAACAAGAGAAACAACGCCGCAAGCTTCCCGCCCGCATTGCAGATTTCTTCTCGAAGAAAAACAAGGAAACCCCGCGAAATGTCAACGGTAGACGATGAGTGCCTGAACACGATAGATACTGGGGATATCTCACCCTCGTTGGATAATGATCTATCTGGGCCTTCCATGGAAGCGTATGTATCTATTGATCAAAGCCTGGTTGCTTGTATATCTCGGGTAAATGCCCTTTAATGAAGTCAATGAGCCCATATTGCATTAGATATTATGTCATATCATAATTTTACGTCCAATGAAATGAATTATGAGCATTGTCATTCTGCTGTATGTCGTGGCAGCAAAGGGTGAGGAACAGCCAAGATACATTTAAGTTCGTCTTCTACCCCGCCTTCTCCTGCGACGTTGGGCAAAGCCGTGATCAACTAAGGAATCCAGCAATGTCCCTATCCGTTCAAACGTCCCCGGCTCGATCCTCCCCTCCGGAGCCTCAGGCACTCGGGCCAGATCATGACGTAAATTGTCAATCTCCGTTTGCATTTTTTGGAGGGTCACCTCCACCGACTCCCTCATACCAGCCCGAATATCTGGGGTGTGTTGAAACGGACGATTACCGTGACCGAGATCCTAAACCGGGGAATGTCAAGAGGAGATGGCTCAGATTCGAACATCAACTTACGTCGTGTTGGACTACGTGGTCGGGGGAAGGTATATCGTATTGCGATCGAACATGGCTGGGACAATTCTTGTCGGAGGGGGTATTCGAATTTGTAACAGCATCAACTGTGACTGCGCCCTCCGTCGAAGATAAGCTATGCGGCCCCCCACATCGGCTAAACGACACCTTCCTATCGAATGTCTGGCGAGGGTTTTAAAGTCAGTACTTATCAGACGAGTTCGCACTAGAGAACTCACCCCCTCTGACTCCCTATTCTCTTCAATTGACGTTCTCACGATCTCTGCATTAGACAACTCTAACAAGTTAGACAACTCCTGATGCATCCGTCTCTGTTCGTTGTTAGAACGTCTGGGGAGGTCTGCGCGAGATGCCTCCATTTGGACGACAGAGGCCTCAAGGTCTGCTTTCAGTTGTTCCAACTCTTCGATAGTCTGCGTGTCTGATATTGCTTTCGCTTGAAGGAGCTGTTCCTCTAGGTCGAGAAGTTCCTTCTCTTCTCGCCTCTTGCGTTCGGCTTGCTGCCTACCCACCTCCCGAGCTGCTGAAGTCTCGGTGATGTCCTTCTTTTGAATAACTAGCTCGTCTTGAATAAGTAAGGTTCGTGGGCAGTTCTGTAGTACCTCCTCAATAATGTCCCAAGCAGACTGCTTCGAGCCGTCATGGCGTCGCATTTTTGTGCCATGTTCCAACACTGATCTGAAGAAATCCTCTTCCGACATGAGCTCCAGCTCCCGGGAGATCCCCACGTCCATGTCAACTTCATTCCACATCGTCGTAGCGACTGTGACATTCTTCAATGCCTCCTCCCCGCATATTTCTCGGAATACGTTCAAGTTCTTGCGAGATGTGCCACCCATGCGAAAGTCGCTGATGCGGTGTAGATAAATGATACCGCTCAATTGGAATCCTAGCTCACACCTTCCAATTGTCAGTTACATGAACTTACCTAAAGCCATGAGGAGCACTCACAAGCTCGCCATGCAGAAAGAAATCATCCTCCACACATCGGCATCATCCACAAGAGTATCATCAAACCCTGGCGTATCGATAAGCACTACTTCATTACCCGCGACAATGAAGGGTTTTGAGAGTCCGATCGATGTGGTGCAGGAGCAGAGGTCGTCTCCAACTTCGAGGTGAGACCCACTTGCGATGTTGATGAACTGCGTTGATGACGTACAAACGGATATGAATATTACTGCCAAATATGCAGCCCTGGACTCACGGATGACTTTCCAGTACCAGTAGCACCAATCACCCTGATCGCCATTGAAAGTGGTCAGCCAACAGAACGGTATGAGGGCGTTGAAAGCACTTACGCTATGACTATACGTCCCTGCTCCAGGATACCCCGAGGACCGGTCTTGATTATCTCTGGTATCATTGGAGAAAAGTTGACCGTGACTAGGGTCATAGGGATGGTATCCTGTTTCAGCATTATAACGCGAACCCGTTCATCTGATCTTACCAGGAAGAGGAACTGCTTGCTGCTTCCATGCATCTGGTGCGACACCCACGGAGCCCTTCACCCTACGACATGAGTGATCCATGTAACAAAAAGCGTCCCGCACATTCCTCACGAGGCAAGGTTGAGAGAGCCTCAGCGATGTTGCGAAATTGAAATGGAAGTGAAGAAGATCGCGCTGCGTGTTAATTTCATGAAACATGAAACTCTCGACAGGACCAACAAAATGCCTCGGCGTTCTAACGAGGCTTTTTATGGACGGCGACGGTCGTCATGTGAAATGTGAGGTGAATTGGGGCAGAAAACTTGAAACTTGCATGAGGTAACCGTCATTAACATTGCCCGAGCCACGGGGAAGCTCTCAATGGCTCACAACGACGTTCTGTGTTGCCTCGAGGTTTCCATGTCATCTATCTCCTTTGGAAGTCGACAGACCAAGCGGAGGAAGACACCACTGTAAAAGCACCCGTGCCTGGGCCAGTGAGGTGGCAAAAACGTCGAGAGGGTGTGCCATTTGTGGCGATACTATCATTGGAGCACTCCTTTTTCCGGTCATGAAAGAGTATCATAGAGCTCACGCCTGAGTCGAGAACCACTGGAGCGTGCATTTGCGATCCCACCATCATTAATGAAGAACCATGATGGCGCGTCTCCTGAAGAGATTTTTTTTTCGACACGTCAGCTTTTCCAGCCCGAGAGCGAAACCATGCAGCATGTGCGACGAAGGCATCACGAATAGCCAAGCAAAGGTAGAGGTGCACCTCCGACGTGATGGATTATGAGTATGTATGCAGGGAGGGTAGTCGGGGGCCTATCAAGCCTATTTTCGGCAATTCTCCGAGTTTTTGCTCGCTTTTAAATGAGAGGGACGTATAGCGAAAAAATGTGAAAATCAACGCACCCCACAGCCCTCTGAACAGCCTTTTGCTCTTCATGCCTCTCGATAAAATCTCGATACCCCCTGCAACGACAACGCAGAGTCTCCACAATGATGAAATCACGATAGCGTACGACTTTCGCACTCCATGGTTCTTCACGAGCTAATGCACACAACAGCGTGATGGGAGCGAGCGGGACTGGAAAGTCCACTGTGAGTATCTAGACGGTACCTGACATTGAACACCCGAATTAACATACCTCACCAGTTCATCAATATCGCCAGCGGATCCCACCTACAAGTCGGGGTTGGATTAAAATCATGCACATCAACCATCAACCACTCCGACGTTTTCGATATAGGAGGCGTTCCCGTCAGACTCATTGACACCCCGGGGTTCGACGACACTGTCGTCTCGGACACCGATATTCTAAAGCTGATCGCATCATATTTCGCGAGCGAGTAAGTGGATCACCAAATGATCACAAACGGGACGACTCACGATTCATTTCGTTTGTCAAAGGTTGGAGCAGGGCAGAAAACTTAGTGGTGTCATATACATGCACAGAATCTCCGACGTGCGCATGGGCGGGACCGCCCGAAAAAATTTCGCTATGTTTCGGAAACTCTGTGGAGAACAGTTCCTCGGAAACGTGGCGATCGTGACCAATATGTGGTCCTCCGTGCCTCCAAGCGTTGGAGAAGCCAGGGAGAAAGAGCTTTGTACCGACGAGCTTCTGTACAAGCCGGTCCTGGACAAGGGCTCCAGAATCATGCGCCATAACGGTACCTCCGAATCTGCAAGGGCGATCCTCCAACAATTTCTGTTCAACCCTCCCCTCACTCTTCGCATTCAACAAGAGATCGTCAACGAACAGAAGGATATCACGGAAACAGCGGCATGTGGAGAGTTGGATCGCGAATTAGAAGAGTTGAAGAAGGTGCAGGAAGAGGAGCTGAGAGACTTACGAGAGCAGCTGGAGGAGGCCAAACGAGCACATGATGCCGAAACGATGGAAGAGGTAGAAACGGCGAGGAAAGAGATCGAGGAGAAGCTCCAAAGCCTGCGCAACCGACGAGAAAAGTTATCAGAGGAGTATCGGGAGATGGGCAAACCACAATCCCCAGACGTGCCACCTGCGTCGCACCACAGAAAACGACCCCCTATTGCCGACACTCGGGAATTGAGGTCCCCTTCGATTGACGAGATCGCACAACTCAGGGCACAACTTGAAACGAAGAGTATCGAAGAGGAAGCGCTCCGTAGAACGTTCGAGCAGGCCGAAGAGAGACACAAACGAGAAGTCGAGGGGCTTAAACGGCAGGTGAAGCAGGTGCAGGCTGAGAGCAAGAAGGCTTTGAGGAGTTTGATGATGAAACACGCCGTGGAGCTCAAGGTGCAGGCGGAGAAGCTCGTACCGAGACTGCTGCCACATACGACGGGTGAGGGGACTGGTCGACACGGCTTGGGACAAACTGTCGCTTCATCAGAGGGGTCGGATGCGTCGAAAAGAAAAGTAGAGGAGTCCAGTACTCACGAATTACATACCAAGAGGCGTCGAGACGAGGAAGAAGACGAACATAATCCTGGATGTCTACCTTTCAATGCGCAGATGTCACGAAAGGATGTCGCCATTAGATCCACACTTCATCGCACAGTGAGATCCCCTACGATCAGAGGATGGCCTTCCCGTCTTTCAAGCCGCACGATAGATTCAGAATGGCAGATGGTAGTTTGCGAAAGCAGGGATCAAGTGGTTCAAAACCATATTCTCTCTCTTGACGAATGGTCAGCCATGTCTGCGCAAGGGTGGACCAATTCGTGCAACGAGAAGGCAAGATTAGCGAAGTGAAGCTTTGAAGTGCGAGTTTTGTTCTGTTTCTGGAGGGCGAGATGCATTACAGACATTGACATTGTTAGAACATTGACATCGTTAGAGACCTTTTCTTGAGATTTAGACTATCATTATCGCGGACCTTCTCTATATTTAATGATTATTTCCTGTTGAGCGACAACTTTGGATGAAAGCTTTGTGACGCCTCCGAAGACGTGTGCTCTCCCGTGTATCCTTTCTTGAGACGATCAGTGTCGCCAAGAGCCCATAAAAATGGATGTGGGTGCAGAGAAAGAACCGTAGTTGATCTCGATTGCTCTCGCCACATTTGTTCCAACTTCCCGGCTCTCGGGTGTTTCCACAATAAACTTCGACGTTCCAAAAATAGACTGCTCCCACGTACGGCGCCTATTATCCTTTTCAGTGCATTTCTCCCAGAATCCGCCGTTCGGTGAATCCACGACTCAGAACTGTACTAGGATGATCAGACTAGAATTGACTTTCAAAAAGGAGAGAACACTGATCTTGACCAATATCGAGAAATATCGCTCCTTCTCAGACATAGTCGATCTTGTTGATGGTTTGCATTCCACTCGAGGTTCTTGCAGCTGACATTGGGATTCGAGATATGCACCACATGGTTGCATTCTCTTCCGAAGTAGACCCACCTGAGCAGGTATCAGCTCGATGTCGACATGGTCAAGCGGTTTCTCTGGGAAAGTCCTTGTCATCTGATGCATTAACCTTCTCAGTGGGCGTTATAGGCACCCTTTCCCCTTAGGGTTCATCAGATCCCTCGCCCTTCTCCATTATCCTGACCGGCAAGCATCTCACTACTGGCTTGGAAGATTCCCGCAGATTGCCCCGAAGAACCATTACTCGCCATATGACAACGACTTACGGACCGCCACGTATGTCTCCCTGAAGCCCCAACTTCTTCCATCCTTATTTAGGAATGCAGCCACGGATAATCTCAGGCAGAGCATACGAGAGATGGTCAAGGTATGCACAATGTGACTACCCATCTTACTTCTGAGAATTTTGACCATATTGTCAAATGTCTAGGATATATCCTCATGTGCTTCGTTGTCCATACTCTCCAGCGGTCAAGGTTCTAAGATTGGAGAGACGAGAGCTATAAATGCACTGAATATGAGGTGACTTTAATCACCTTGGGAACCTCTAACGCTTAGGAGTACCTATAGAACAGGACACTCTCTCTTCGCCATCCTCTGGTCAAGCCATGGCGATCCGTAGCCTTCTGTCGTTGTCCTTGTTACTCGGGTCGGTATTCGGTGCACTCGCATTCGACTTGCACAGAAAGGATAATGTAAGTCGCCCTATTTACACGATCTCATTCAATTGACCCATTTTTGTGTATAGCTCGCTGTGTATGTACCATTTTCATCTCCTTCAATGTCCCGACTAATTTGCGTAAAGTTATTGGGGACAAGACGGGGCTGGGACACAACAGCCGTTGTCCTTTTATTGCGCAGACAATACGATTGATACTATCCCTCTTGCATTCCTGTACATCTTCCGTGGGAAAGGAGGGGATCCTGTGATCGACTTCGGAAATGTGAGTACCACCTTCCTTGACGGCGGTTCCGATATATTCCTGATGAATGACGGTACAGAGTTGTGCGGACTGGAACGATCCCGTTTTCTCCGGAACCGACTTGGCTAAGTGCCCATCCATGGCTAAAGATATCAGGGCTTGTCAAGCAAAAGGCAAAATCATCACCTTGAGTCTAGGAGGCGCAACCGGCCAGGTCGGTTTCTCCTCAGACTCGCAAGCTATTGCCTTTGCGGATCAGATTTGGAACATGTTTTTGGGAGGCCAAAGCTTTACGAGACCATTCGGAAATGTAGTCCTTGATGGGTACGTTCTGCAGTGATCTCTAGTCTGGATTTTCCTTGACTCCCTCAATCTAGCGTTGACCTCGATATCGAGAGTGGGACCGCCGCGCATTACGCAGCTTTCGTCAATCGAATCCGGTCTCACGCTGCAGGAAAAAGCAAGAAGTGAGTAAACACCGAGATCATCACGAGAGTGTGAACGTAATATGTTGCCCATATCAGGTACTACATCACAGCTGCCCCACAATGCCCGTTCCCAGACGCGTATATTGGTGATGCTCTCAACCAGGCGAGCTTTGATGCGGTCTACGTCCAGTTTTGTGTGTACCCTTTTCGTCGAAATTTCGGCACTTTACTCATCCTTGCCTTCGTTGCTTAGACAACAACTACTGCGGATTGAATCATCCTTCAGTGAGTTGCGACCTTTCTCCTTGTAATACGCCGACTTAAAACCCTACTTTAGGACTACAATTTCAATACATGGTGAAGCAGTTTTCCGTTTCGTGTTCTCAGTGTCACTGACTCCTGAATGATACGCTCCACATCATAGGGACAAGTGGGCTAAAACGCAGTCTGCAAACAAAAATATCAAGGTATATATCGGTGCACCAGGAGATGCTCAAGCTGCAGGAGAAGGTTACGTAGATCTCGAGACCCTTGCCCAATACGCCTCGGACGCTCAAGCGAAGTACTCTTCATTCGGAGGCGTCATGCTCTGGGATGCAGACACCGCATATAGTGAGCCATTTCCCGGATCTTCTTACCAACAGATACTAACGGATCGTATATAGCAAATGGCCGATTTGACAAAGGCATCAAGACTGCTATGAGGGCTTCTGCGCTCAAGTTGTTCCCCGATCAAGCCTCCGATGGCAGTTCCAATACCACCCACGTCAGCTCAGCGACCACCGCGAAGCCTTCCTCCATGTCCGACTCACCTCACGAAGCAGAAGGAAGCTCGGAGGTGCAAAAAGCACCCCATGAAATACTTGTCAAGGAACCACGTGGGCTCTCTCGCTTCTTTAAGTTTTGATCGACTTTCTCTTTGGGTAGTTCCATGACGAAAGGTCAAGTTTGTACAATCAGTGTAACAGTACTTCCCGTTGTGGTTAGGGGGTTCATTGTAACATAGAATATCACCATGTACTATTCGATGACTCGATCCATTGTTTCTCGTCCTTGACCCCAGAGAAGTGCAACTCTTCCCATTGGGCATCGACCAGATTCCAGAGGTCCAGCCGTGCCCGCGACTCGAAGCACACCGACTCCGATCGGGGATGGGTCGGGCTTTCCTTCTTGAATTGCTTTGTCATCATGGGGAGACTTGCCTTATGAACGCAAGTTTCGAGTTCCGACCAACCCTTGTCCAAGTTCAGAACAGCCACCTCCCTTTGATCCTTTCCGTCATTCTCGTCATACACACCTAGTTTTTCATTACATTCCAAACATTGAACAAGATGCCCTATGTTGCAACCCGAGGTGGCCCATCCTCTGCTGCACCTGCGGATGGCTCTCGCACGATCACCCTTCGAGACAGTCAGCCGATTGAAGACGGAGGCAACGGAGATCAGGGCGAGGCTATAGGAGCTCTACAACTTACAGGAGGTAGAACAAGGAGAGAGCAACGTGTAGTGTGGAGTGAAGACGTCGTTGACAATGAAGGAGCAGGAAAGAAGTCGTCAAAAAGTAGGTCAAGTCGCCAAGCATTACCCCAAGCTCGGCAATACTCATATGCTTTCGCCAAAGTCTGCTGTATCTATCATAAACCCCGACGCTTTGACGAGTCCTCGTCGGAGGAATCCTCTGACTCTGATTCCGACTCCTCTTGTGGCCATGACCACCATACCCCAAATAGGCGTAGGGCACGAAGAAATCATGAGCCAAGCGAGAACGGTGAAGGCGGAAGTACTAGAAGCAGAGATCCTGGTGATTCCACTGTCCACGAGTTAGAGGATGGATCTGGTGAACGTAATATGTATGAGAGAGTGCCCAGAGGAAAACCAAAGGGTAAAGGGGTAGCTCGGAAATGAAGGTGGGATCTTTGTCTGAGACGTTCCACCTCATTACTTATGTGACTTAGGTCGTTCAACGACAGCATAAGCATTGTATAACTGTGTCGTCTCATGTTTCTCTTCTTCTTGCATCATCGTACCATTGCATGGATAGGATACCTAACCTAATATCGCACTCGCATTCGTCTATGTTCTGGAGGCATAAAGTAACAATATCCTTACTCCAATCTTGCCTTGATCGGCTCTAATTCGAAAGTATTCCAAAATTCCCGACTATCGAGTGCCCTGCCCAATTGTTCCGGGGTGCGTGGTAATGCACGCACACCCTCCTCCTGCATCAATTCCCGCACCCATTTGAGTTGGGGTCCTTTTCCCCTACTTGTTCCGTTCTCGCCAGCCTCCTCCGTTCTATTTCCCACTCCTGATTTCCATTTAGACTCGACATCTCCCCAAGCAGATGCTATGTCCCACCAATCATAGACTCGTCCATCAGTCAGGAGCCATCGTTCTCCAACTGCTCGGTCGAAGTTCTGGTGCACGGCGAGAATGGCTCGAGAGACGTCCTCACCATGGATCATATGGATGCTACCCTGGTTGAATTGACACAGCCGCACGCATGACGTATTTTTAATAACTTTATTTCTCAATTCAATACGATTGGAGATTGTACCGACCTTTTTCTTGAGTGCTTCCTTTGTCGGCGCAACACGTCCTACCCAATGTTTGACCGACCTTTCACCTCCCCATAACCCTGAGAGATTTAAGACCGTTGTCCGACGATGTCTGGGAACGAGAGATAACAATTCGTCCTCTGCCATTGCTCTCTCATCCGGATTGATGATAGCAGAGTGCTTGTCCCTCCATAATCCTGGTGCATTCTACGCCCTCCGAATGAGAATTGATAGTTTGACAAAAGTCTTGATCGACTTACATCCCAGATCCCGGTGGATCCCAATTGAATGTACGCTGCATTTGCGTTTGGATGTGTTTGCTCATAATGTTTCACGAGTCTCCTTGATGCACCCTTGACTTTGATAGGGAATGTGATCAAGACGGTTTGAGCATCAGGGAGAACCTCGAAACCTTTGGGGTCGTGTGAGTTGGGATCGAACTCAAAGGGTATGGTGTCGGGTTTGGGAGCGGAAGGTCGAGATGTTGCCGCACAAGAGATTTTCCGACTAGCGCATAAGGGTATTAGAAACGTAGAAGTCCACCCTGCGCCCAAAATAAGGAGATCAACCTTGGAAGGAGGTTCTGGCGTCATCGAATACGTGCGGGTGGGTTATCGAGGGAGCCTTGGAGATGTGGTGGAGGTCGATAGCCAAGGAACGTCAAGCGAGACATCGTTCTTGCCCCATCCCTGGCAAGAATTCATATGACATTTGTGAGAGACAAAGTCTTCATTCGGTCAATGTTGTTGTTGTATGTGGGGGTTGGGAGACTGACACACTGCGAATGCGCATGCGAAGAGAGATATATATTTGCGTCTAGCAACCAGACAGTGATAAGATTTATGCTACATGAATTAGTGCTCAAGCATAGGCTAACAATGCAAAACTATAAGAGCTTCAAGACACCTCCTCCATATCGTCCTCGTCCTCATCATCGTCATCGTCATCTTCGTCATCTTCCACCTTCGTTTCTGCACCTTCACCCACCAAACTAGGACCAGGAACATTTTCGCCCTTGATCTGAATCGGATGTCAGCATAGATTCCAACCGCGTAAGGGGTAAAACCTACCCCCTCTCCCTTGAAATTCGCCATGAGTTCCCAGGTGCCATTATGCTCCCCCGAGCGATGAAGAAACGCGATTTCATTGAGGACCTCTTTCAGGTAGACCTCAGGTTGCTGTGTTCGTTCCCTAAGCAGCTTGATAGACCAATATTCTTTCTCGCGGAAACAACCAAACAGCATGTCGAGCAGCTGATTGCGAGGCATACGAGCCATCCGCTCGAACTGGCCCTTCTGAAGCTTTGGTTTTGGTCGCTGAAAGCACAATCATTGTTGGCTAGAACAACAACGTAAAGGAAAACACGCACCACCAGATCAGCGAAGCTACCAGCATTGGCCACACCACTTGTAAGCATATTGATACCACCCCTTCCACCAGGATGTGCGTTCTCGATGTATTGAATCGGCCGACTGGAGGTGTTTGCAGCTTTCGACCTTTCCCTCAACCTCTGTCTATACTTCTCCGAGAACCTAGGCCGCATCTGTAAATCATGCTTCACTCTCCCTGTCAAGACCGTTGTCCGCGCCCGACTGGCTGTCCCTGGGTACTTCTCTCTTTCCGCCACGACTATCTGGTTCTTCACTGCATTGTTGAGCATATCCACCTCATACTCATCTCCGGGTATATCAGGTGTGTCTGGATTGGGTGGGAGCTGGAGTATGATGCGGGGAGACTTCCCTGTGACCGTTGAGATCGCGTGGTTGTAAATACGAATTTTAGCGAGCTCGACATCGTCCTTGTCGATACTTGACCAACGTTCCACGAGAAATTTAGGTATCTAAAGCCGAGATGAGTTTTCGAGGACGGGTAGGGAAGTCAGTGCTTTACTTTGATCAACCAGACCCGTCCGTCCCCAGCACCCATCATGAGTGATTCATCAGGGTCGGGCTGGGCATCATCATGAGTGGCGTTGTCAACGTCGAAGGGCTTCTTCTCATCTTCAATTTGCGGGTCGTCCATTTTATAATCTTCCTATTAACAGGATTGAGAAGGATAGGGAGTCTCTGAGCGGGGGTGATGGGGGAACGAGACAAACTTGAGCTGAGTCTTGTTCGCTGTACCAGTGCTCAAGGAGACAAGAGTCACAACTGTGACATCACACTATTTGCGCGTGTTAGGTTTGGAAGCCTTTGTACAATAAACAACAACAACTCAAAGAGGAAAGCAACTCCGTCTCTGATGTCATATCGGAATCGGTCTTCCAGGCCCGCCCAGCCGGACTTTTTGGGGTACTCATTCAAAAGTTAGTTTCGGCGCTAGCGGACAAATGGAAAGCTTTTCAGCGGAGGACAGACGGAAGACCGGAT
Organism: Meripilus lineatus; assembly: GCA_027627245.1. NCBI lineage: Eukaryota > Fungi > Basidiomycota > Agaricomycetes > Polyporales > Meripilaceae > Meripilus > Meripilus lineatus. The sequence goes on along the minus strand of JANAWD010000187.1, from coordinate 23,650 downwards.
ACCGCCGCGGCCGACGTCGCGTCGCTCAAACAGCAACCAGTGATGTTCCAGCTGTTGGTAGGTAGCTCACATTACGGTGTCAGCCATATGATGCGAGTCTCTAATGCATTGAGTGGGGATGCAAGTGCACATGAATGGATATGCGTGTGTGATGCGATTTCTACGTGGTACTATGGAGGATGGCAGGATTATAGTAGGATACAAATAATAAAAAGTGGTCCAGGATAAGATCTACGCGCACTGCAAAAAGGAAACGCGACCATAGGTGAGCTCAGAACTTAAGAGAAAGCGAATGAGAAAACGTACAGCGTCCTTCATGTAGGTAATGAGGTCATTGCGGTCCTTATCCTTCTTCAGACCAGCGAAGGCCATCTTTGTACCGGGGATGTACTGCAGACAGGCGCCAAACACGGAATACATCAATACCGAAGCTGTTCATGACGTGGCAAGTTCAGCGCACCTTTTTGGGGTTCTCCAAATACTCGAACATCGTATTCTCGTCCCATGTAATACCCTTGTTGACGTTCGCAGCTGTGTACGAGAAACCCTCTCCCTGACCGGTCTTACGGCCGAAAACACTGGTGCAGAAACGATTGAGAATAAATAGAAAACATAAAGAGGATGAGACATACCCATGGAGATTAGGTCCAACCTTGTGGGGTTCACCAGCTCCGAGGGTGTGGCATTGTGCACAACGGGTCTTGAACAAACCCGCACCCTTAGCAGCGTCACCTAAAGCGCATTGCAAGGTCAGGATTCTGAGAGATTCTGGACGCCGTGCAGCCCAGTCTACTCACCAGCAGCGAAAGGCATATTTTATGGTCTAGAGGGTCTCGTCAAGAGAGTAGAACAAAGAGTGCACAGAGATGTCGAGGTTCGACGGTCAAGATGGAGTTGCAGGTGGCTGAATTTTTGGAACCTGATTTTATGTCCCCGCATTTCGTTGCCGGTTCCTTCCGTCTAGATTAGCGAGCCAATCATAACGGGCCGATTTCGCCCGCCCGACGCCGACTGACATAATCCGTCACTTGATCCAACTCCCAGCTTAGGGTTACATCTCGAGTTTGTTGACAGCCTCAATTGTGGGAGAATATTTGAAACTCCGCTTGTTCACTGTTGACTTGTGTTCTCATCGTTCCAAACAGCGCCGAGAACGTCTTGCTCGCCGTCCGCCCCGGTGGCCATCCTGCTTCCTCTGTCGCTTATACTCAGATCAAGGGGGTTACGACCTCATGAGCAGGAGTAGCCAGTTGTCATCATCAGGTGGAGGTCTCGAGACTATAATGCCTTCACATCCACAACCCTCAACATCGAAACGGAAGTCACCAGAAGATGCAAACTCCATACAACCTATTGCAAAGAAGGCGCGTAAAGAAGTCAGCACTGTATCTTGGGCTTCTAGAAACAGTAAACTGATTTTATCTTTCAGGGAAACGCGAAAGCGGGCAAGAGTACTAAGAGAAAATGTGCGTGTAAACGCGTCAAAGGACGCGTTCGATTGCTGATTTTTGGCTTTGAAGTGGTCGGGGAGGCGAAGCCTGGTGGTCTTGTTATTATTCGTGCACCTCCGACTCGGGCTAATCATGCGCAATCATCAAACTTGCATACCTCCGACACTACTTCCCAACCATCCTCCCAAACGCCTTCAAGTTCAACATCTACCCCAAACGACTCTACTCAACCAACCTCAAAGAGAGGCAAGTCCGACAATGCCCCCTCTTCACGAAGAACTGGCAAAGGCAAGGATCGTGAACTCACGTCGACAAACCGATCCGAGCCAGAGGTGGATGAAGACGTCCGTCAGATGCAGTCAGAAGCAGATGATTTGCGTCGTCGGTCACGCAGTGAGGCGTCTGTTGGTTCTCTCGACCAGACTATACAATTTCCCTCTTCAAGACCACCTCGAACACCCTCTCACGAACGAATACATGACGCATCACATCCCATACCTCTCCAGGAGACCCCTCAAATAGAGAAGAACAAGATCATGAGAGGAGAAACAGGTCATCGACGGAGAAGCTCTGTCAGCCGCGGTAAGCGAGCCAGTTCTAGTTTCGAAAATACTGGGGTAATCAGTGAGTATGGTCTTGGATCTGGCTCCAGTTGTCTCCCCCCAGGCTCATATCAGCTCAGCCCAGCCTCACACATCCGTGGCAGATTCGGCTTTCTACAAACACATAGATGTTGAGCTTCCTGAACCTCAACGGGCACAGCAGCTTCTGATATGGTGTTCGCATCGTGCGGTGGGTGAGCTCACTGAGAAACCACCCAACTCGACCTCGGGGAAAGGATCGAAAGCTGCCGGAAAAGATCCTCCTCTCTCAAAGGCAGATATCCAGCTTCTCAAAGGCGTACAAGATGATGTGATAAGGATGCTCGCAGAGAAGAAGGTCGACACCAACGTTTTCAGTCCATCAGGAGACGGTACGTCACGCTCTCTGAAACCGAACGAGCAAAACGTCAAAAATCGCGCACGGGAGAGTCGATTCAATGCCCATATCCAAAAGTGAGCATTTTATGTACGCAGCCTTATTCACAGAATGTCTCATACATCGCATTCGACAGACTGAAACAAGAACAGGAAGCTTGGACGGAGGTGGGGAGCTTTTACAAGTCGATGTTGTCGGAGGTGGAGAAGCGTGAGAAGGAGATCTCAATAGGGAGTGGCAAGGGGAAGCAACGTGCAACCCTTGAGGACATCGCGAGTTGGAACATCGATGGAAGGGATCTACCAGAGCATTTTCAGGGGGAGAAGGGGATACGTCTTGCAGTTGGGATTATACGCGAGGAGTCTGGCAGGAAGAACCCTTTGAGTGAAAGGATGGAAGATCTGGAGCTCACAGTGCGCACACCCAATTCTCCTGCGTTGTTTCACCTACTAATCCTTTGTGCCACCCATAGACAGACCGCCTTCACGGCCTCTCGCAGTCTGCCCTCGAGACCACCTGGATGGCGCAAGCAGACCTTGACCGGCGGTTTGCACTACTCCATGGAACTTTGGCTTCTCGTTCCCAACCGATTCTCCCGGCCCCACCAACTTCCACAGTCCTCCTTTCTTCCTTCCTTCCAGTGGCAACCTCACGAACACATTCAACCGATCCTCAAGATCTCTTACGTGCGCTATCCCGTGTGGATGCAGCAGACCGCAGACGCAGGTCGGCGACGCAGCCAGGCGAGCAGCGAGAGAGGTGCAACGTGCCAAGGATGCCTCTGTGGGGTTGGCCGAACGACGACTTACTGGTGTCTTGCCCCCAACACCTCGGAAGCCACCTGGCACTCCTCGGAGAGCAACCACTCCTGGCAGAGGCAGATGACGGTGTTCCTGACGATTTTTTACGTTTTACATTATTCGGGTCTCTACTCCTCCGGTCGTTCGCTGTCTATTTGTGATCTGTGCTCCCATCTTCTCTTAGCTGAACTCGCAACAACCTATCCGTAATCTTCGCCCTTCAACGTTTCAAATTGTAACGATTAGTCCTTTACTCTTAGCGGCGGGACCATGCTCGGTTAGTTATACTGGTAATGTATTGGATGTTGTATACCTCTTCTCAGATTCAAGTTACCCTGCCTGCAGACTGCATGCAATCTGCGTGAATTAATGGATGGATCGTCACACTCCGGAACACTCTTGAACGATGTCGCGGAGACTCTAGTTGAGGAGGCTGACCGCCCACCGGCAGTGGAATGTGGTTGGCTGTCTGGTTGGAAGCGAAATTCAGGATATGAGCGGGAGACGAGATGGCCAGAGGACCAACAACGATTCTTGCTTTCCCGATGCCTTTGTTCCTCACGAGACCCTTCCTTCAGATTATTCTCTATGGTGTTCTGGTCATCGCTGGCTCTGTACCAGAAGGTGGGGCTTGTACGACTGACGATGATCACATAGATCCCTCCAGCCAACGTTTCCTCAGCGACTGCGACGAAAAGACGTTTTGCTCTGCACAGACGAATGGGACCTGCAAGCCAAAGTTGTGTCGACGAGATGAATTCCCGTTTGGATTCCAGATTGGAGACGTTTTACCGCCGTTGTGTCCTCGTGGATTCTTTTGCCCGGACCAAGGAAGTGGTTGTCAAGAGCTGACACTGGTTGGGAGACCTTGTCAGTTGAACCGGGACGATCAGTGTGCGCCGTCTCCCGAGTTTGCGTCGTTCTCCAGCAATCAGAATTTCAACGGCTCGTTGTGTCTCCAATCGATCTGCACGTGCGCTATGTCTTTTTTCTTCGTTTTCTGGTCCCTAATGAAAGATTTCCAGGTATGCAAATGCCACTCTCGGCCAAAGATGTTTTATCGACCGAACATCGTACACAGACTATGGTTCCGATAACCAAGAGTATAGTGTTAGTGTCACGAGGCACAATTGCCGGACACCCCATCTATACTGCCACCCCAGCATTCTTCAATGTTTGCCGGTAAAAGCCTTTGGACTTGCCTGCAGTTCTGATCAGGAATGCGAATCGGTAAGTCTTGACATAAGAGCGGCGTTGACGAAGAAAGTTCCAATACATTCTTTCACCATCTAGATGAATTGCGACTCGAACAAAGTTTGTGCTAATCCGCCAGAAATGCCACTTCGGGTGGAGACATGGCAATATGTGGTTGCGATCTCGATTGTCGTCTTAGGTAGGTCGAAATGGCCTAATGTATGGGTGCATCCTGATTGACTCCAACGGCTTTCAGCTATGGTGGTTATAGTCTCCATTCTGGTGGTTGTCCACAAGCGTATCAGGCTCCAAAGGTATCGCTACATTCAAGAATACTACGAAGACCAATTGAGGTCAGGGCATTCCCTCAGGAACAGTTTGATGTTTACGTACTGACTGTTCCCCACTTAGTTTGCGGCAATCCTTGTTCGCATTACATGCGGCAGCGGAGAGAATTGCCCATGAGAAGTTGTATTATGACATGTAGCATTCAGCAGTGATCTTTTCAATCAAAATTACACCATTCGAGAACTAGATCCGCGGAGGAATCGGTATAATGAGGCACGTCTACTTCCATTCCGTGGATATCCTCCGGAGCTCGCTCGGACAGTGAACCATATATTTCGGGTCCTAGGGTAAGGCACCCCTGGATTTCGACCAGTACTGACGTACAAGACCCGTTCACTTCTGTGACTGGTGGTCGGAAATAACTGAGTCGTTGTGCTGATACCAAGGCCGGTGGGTCCATGCCACGATGTATGGTCGCGTATAGCGGTGATCCCCCTTAGATTAGAAAGGGGTCAATTACATTATGAGAGGGTTATATGACAGGTCTCAACCTCAGGCTGGAGGTCTGAGGGCTGTACACCTTCCGATTGAACGATTGAACCATCCGGCTGCGGAATTTGGGTAAGTTGGTGATGCGAAAAAAGGGATGGGAAATTGGAAAACCATTGCGTACACCTGTATCTGTTGTGGATCAAAACTGTGCTGTCTGGTAGCATTTACGTTGAATACTGGGTGGAAGGAAGCCCAAAGTTGAATATTGAATGTTGAACTCGATAATCGGGGCGCTTACTCTCGGGATAACGAGCGCCAATCTGAAAAGATAAGATTTGGATAAATGGAGTTATCGCGGGTGAAATAAAATGGAATCATGTTCTGGAAGAGTTGGCTGTCGATTTCCGTTCAGTCTCTTCCACTTCACACGACGACGACGACGACGAAGCAAAAATGAGCGTACTACGACGGTTCAAGGCTACAGATCTCTTCAAGTTCAACAACATGTGAGCATTCAGCTGAACATATATCCCTCTGCGACTAAATCAACTAGTAATCTGGATATTTGGACAGAAACTGTATTACCTTCATTTGCATCTTGCCTTGGGTTGACTGAGTAATAGATCGTGCAGTACGGCATTAGCTTTTACTTGAGCTATCTATCGAGATGGCCCGATCTATGTTGTGTTCAGGAGGCACCTAGCGGGCCCATGATGGGCTATGGTAAGCACGGACAATCCCCTTCACCAGCGAATTGTGCTCATTTTTTTTTGTTCGCATCTAGTAATTGGCAAAGCAGAGGGCGCCAACCTTGAATGGCACGGACACGTCACAGCCCTGACTGTAGCCCCAGAATATCGCAGATTATCGCTGGCTCGCAAAATGATGAATCTCCTCGAACTTGTGTCCGATCAGACTTACCGCGGATTTTTCGTCGATCTCTACGTTCGGTGTACGAATACAGTTGCGATCGGGATGTATGAGGGTCTTGGGTACAGCGTGTATCGGAGAGTCAGGGAGTACTATGGCAGCCTGGGTTTAGGTCGGGGGGCAAAAGACGAAGAGGATGCTTTCGGTGCGTTTCTTCAGGTACTCACTTTTGCTGGAAGTACTGATTGAGAATATTAGACATGAGGAAACCTCTTTCGCACGATCCTGGTCGGCGGTCTGTCCGCACCAACGGTCGTGAGATTGTTGTTAGTGCGCACGATGTACCATAGGGGGTGGTGATCTTTCGTTTTCGCGCTGTCTATATCATCTCCTGTGTTCGTTTTTCTCTGATCCAGGTTCTCAAGTATCTTTGACATTCGGGGATTTGTCGCTTCTATGTGTCCTATAGACGTTTTTTTGGCGAACTGATGTTGATACCCGAAGGATACTGGGAGTATTCATGGATAAGGTCTGTCTCTCATTTTCATAGCTCCTCTCCTTCATATCCAGGACCCCCGCAACCTCTGGAGACGTCCAAGACTTTGAAACCTGCAAGAAAGGTACTCTTTCTAGAACACACTCACTTCCTGAGCAAAGCAGCCCGTAAATGTATGCTGCGCATTACATTTCCTATACACGACCGCGTCTCGCTATTCGCTCCCTGTCGGAAGCAGCATGAACACCATTGGCGCGATACGCCCACCTTTCATTTACACTCGGTAATGAGGTGTTCTTGTTCCCCAACTTGTTAGTTCCGTGTGACTCCGACATCTTGCGCGTTCTGCAGGACGTGTGTTATTGGCTCGTATGAAGTTGCCAGCTTGCTTAACCTTGAAAGCCTCATGTTGTGGTGTCCGAATCACCGGACAAAGACTGGGCGGGAACATGTCCCGAGCGCCAGAAGGACAAATGATGGAACGTGGCAGACGATAGCATCCAAACAACATCCCAAAGGTGCCCAAACACAAGCCTCTTGTCGAACGAGCAATGTCCAGACTCCAGAACAGTACGGGGAATTCCGTCATGGTTGATAAACTTTCGGTAATTGGGCGTGGGCGGGATCAAATAAGGGCGAACTTACCGTGAGTTCAACTGGTCGTCTGCCATGCGGTTCGAGTGAGGGCGAACAACTCTTCAATTCAGTGCGACTCATACACGTCTCTGCTGTGTTAAATTTCTATATCTGAACTGCTCCCAGTCTGTGTATTCTCTGGAATTGACGCGTACTCTTTCACGATAAACCGACACACTCTCGACACTTGAAGTCTGCGACGACTCGAATGGAGGAACGCGGGTCGAAGCGGCGACGCGGATCGAGTCGACGACACGGTCAACAGCCAGTAAAGACTATCCTGTAGGGGTTCGCACTCCACTAGAATATGGGGGTCCGTGTTGACTTCGTTCAATTAGGGTGATGGGACCAACAGGGTCGGGCAAGACCTCGGTACGTTCTTGACAAAGGCAAACCGCGACCAACTAACTTGCTTTTGTCAAAAACGTTCCCAGTTTATCAATTTAGCAAGTGGATCACAACTTCCGATGGGCGATGGCCGTACGTCTTGTACATCTGCGATAGGGCATTCTCAAGTCTTCAACGTGAAGGACGTCCCAATCGCTCTCGTCGACACTCCTGGTTTTGACTCGAACGTGAAGTCGGCGGCTGAGGTGCTGGACATGATATCGGCATACCTTGCCACTTCGTGAGTGACCAATATATATACCATTTCATTTTGACACATCGAGGATTCTCAGGCTTGAACAAGGATTATATGTTTCTGGTATCATCTATATGCGTCGGATAACGGACGATGGGATGCCCGGTGGGACCCTTACGGACTTCAGATTGTTCAGGGAGGTTTGCGGAGAGAAGGCCCTCAAGAATGTGCTCGTTGTCACGAATATGTGGGGACTTATAGACCCTGATGTTGGATTGGCACGAGAGGAAGGACTCAGGACCAACGAGGCACTCTTCAAACCATGGTTCGATGCAGGCGCGGGTTTAATGCACCATGACAATACCGTGGAATCCACACAGAGAATCATTTGGGACATTCTCAGACATCGTCCGAGGCTCTTGCGCATTCAACGGGAGCTTGTGACGGATAAGCTCACACTCGACAAAACCAGTGCGTACGATGCACTTGGACGACAGCTTCATCACGAGAAGATGGAGTACGAAAAGGAGTTGAAGGCGATAGCGGAGCAGCACGATAAAGCCGTACAGGAGCAGGACGAAGCGGCACAGACAGAACTGGAGCATCGGAGGCAGGGAGTGGAGGATAGAATCCGTGGGTTAACGGCGGACAGGAGCAAAAAGGGACAAGGATTCGAAGCAGAGAAACAGCGGGCTAGGGATATGGGTGCTGTGTTATTAGAAGATGCCAAGAGACATCGCGGTCCAGCGAATCAATCCCCGCCAGCGCAGAACGGCCATCCACCAGAATCAGATCATGGACATAACGACAGTGACGGCGTAGCCCCCCTTATGGTCCCCCCACCCCGCCCCGGTGGTAGCAGGCGATCCAAACGAGAGAAACGATCATCTCGCGACGGGCATTCGCAACAGGGTAGTGCTCACGGATCCTCCACTGGTGCTGAGCCGGTCTCGCAGGCAGTTCACACACGCAGTATCAGCGCGCCATATCCGTCTACAGGAACGCCGAAGGGATCTCATCGTCGTATCGCCAGTGTGAACCCGTCAACCTTGAATGGCGCTCGTGCCGAGCCGAAGGCCGTGGACTACGCTACGAGTGGGCATCCTGCTGCGCCGTCCAGTCAAGGGCATGGGAGTGTGCGCGAACGTTCAGTGCTTTCATACGAACCTGCTCCTTCTGCTATTCAAGGTACGTTAATCTCGACGTTGTCACCTACGTATCCATTGATGTTTTCCTCGTCCTATAGAGGACCCTCTTCCACAAATTCGTATCAAGCAAGCAAGTGTGCTATCTCGTCAATCTGTCGCCAGTCCTCCTCGTGTCAACTCCCAGGCTATGATGACTCCACCTTTATCGCCTGTCGCTAGCAAAGCTCTTCGAGATGAAATAGGACGGCTCACCTTTGAGCTAGGTACAGCAAAGGAAATGTTGGATACAAGTCATCGTCGTGTGCAAGACCTCGAAGAAGCTGTCGCTAGGCTCACCGCCGAATTGAACACCTCCGGTGGTTCGCTCCATGTCTTGCTCCAAGTACGTGCTATTTTCAGCCGAGGATCGACGTAGTCTGAAACATCATTCCTTATCAGGATGCCCTTACATTGTTGATGTGCAACTTGATGGAACTACACGACGATGATCTTCTACCAAAACCGTTGCGACATCGGTATTGGCTGCGAATACCAATGGAAGAAGGCCCGGCGAAACAAGTACTCCGACCTAACTGGGATGAACCCTTCAATGGCAAGAAGAAATGGTACAAGCCTTGGGCGGGCAAGCCTTCGTGGCCCAAAACCGTGATTACCAAGTTTCGTGACGAAGCGCCGTATCTCGCAAACAACAATACCACACTGGCGTTATTCAGGACCCTGACGGATATCGACATTCGACGTGATCTCGAGATTGTGTACGCGGGTTTTCAAAGTCGTTGGTTGGAGGAGTCTCATCAAGCACCGACTGAGAGCCAGTATGATGAACATGACCATGAGCGGGAGCACGAGCGCGAACACGAACACGAACATCAGCAAGGACACGAACATGATCTTAGCCACGACCAGGATCTCTCCGGGGAATATTACTCGGAAGGATCGCCACGGTATTCTACATCCATGTCACATCATCAGCCGAATGGTCATACCCATTGAACATCGATATTCCTCGGTCTATTGTCCCATAACCCTCTTCTCACATCTGCCCCCTAACGATCATCTATGCGACTCATCTCACCCGTTCTTAAAATCCTAGTAGGCCTTTGCGTTCACGTGCTTTAACGATATCGACTTCAACCTATCGACCTGTTGTCCAGGGTGAATTCAAACCTTTGTATGATTAAAAGGTATCGATACATCTGTATCCGCTATATGCTACCATCTAGGACTCCTCCATCTTCGTGGTCTCGATCGAGCCTCTGATTTACAGGAATCTTGTTTTTGCCAGTCCAAAATGTTGTTTTTTCTTGGTACTGTAGATTCATATAATGTTTACTCTACTGACGGGATCAAAGTTGTACGTACTATTCTGTAGGGCACCGCATTTGGTTTTCTTTTTGGAATTATGCAGTCGAATATGCTTTCGTTTTTAACAAACGTCCCTCCTCGAAATTTGTTGTCCAAAGGAAAATTCAACTTGAATATTCCATTAATCAACCTTCATCTTGGCTGTGCAGCGGCGCCTATGAAGATATTTCGAAGTTGGCCGCGGGCGCTGCTGTAATTTCCCCTGCAACCCAACCGCGACTAGCACTGCCCGCCAAACCCGAAAATGATAAAGGTCCCATCCCAACGTCGCGCCCAGGTCAATTTCGCTCTGATCTTTACCTGCGACGATCCATATCCCACCTGAATGGGCTACAACGCGTATACACCCGGTCTTTTCACAGACAAAACCTCGTCAGGGACAGTCGCGACGCTCGCCGACGCGATGGCCTTCTTGGATATAGTGAAGGAACGGTATCGGCACGAGCCTGGAGTATATCAACGCTTACTGTCGGTCCTTCACGAATACCAGTCCCAAAGGTGGGCTCATATTATCGCCATCGGCCTCATGTTACTAATTGACAGACATGATCCTTCCTTACTATCATGCAGAACGGATCACCTCACTATTCTACAACAAGTGGCAGGGTTATTCTGGAATAACTTGGATCTTCTTCAGGCTTTCAATGCATTCACGTCATCCGACTACCGTATCGAAATTTCTGTCACAATCGTAACACCTAAAGGCGTCATTACCCAGAGCGCAGAGCTTCTTCGGTCCCTCGTATTCGGAAACGCGTCCAGCGATGCCTCACGCATTGAGGAAGAGACACTCGAAGATGAAGACGACACCCTCGCTATTGGACCAGTTCGCCCCCAATGCGCAGAGACGACGCTTGCTCCCGTCTGCCCGTCACCTGAATGCAGGGATTCTATCGGATCGTATGTGACTCATTTCAGTGTCATTGACAACCTCTAATGATGACCAAAAGAAACGATGACCTGAAGATTCCTGTCCAACCTGAACAGCCATCGCTCCAATTTGAACAAGGTATGCTCGATCTCTTGGGTTGGCGTGATCGTATCTAATGTCATTCGTTTCGATCTGCAAGGCATAAAAGCGATTGAAGACCTCATTTCTCCCGTGCTATTGTCAGAGGACATTGAAGATGCTACTTTGAAGCTGGGACTCACACCTCAGCTTTCTCAGATCATCGTGGACCGACTACAGAACGTAAACAATCTCTACTCATATCTATCACGTTGTGTTCTGACCTTAGATTCCAGACGATCAGCGGGAAAGAAATGGGTCTCTCGAAGGCTTTGAAATTCACACGGAATTCCCACAAGATACAGAGAATCATGACCACTCTTTGTCTCGCTCATAGCATCGTTCCCGCGTCTCTTCGTCAAAAGGGGGTTGTTTGTAACGACAAGGACAGTTGTTCGGGTGGCTCTTATGCCGATATTTATCGTGGTCTGTGTGGTTCTCGGGAGATCGCATTGAAACGTTTGCGAAACTTCGGTTCAGCAGAATGTCTTCCAAAGGTACGAGATCTTCCCCCAACTTCGAGGAGTGCCAAGGAAATTCTGACACGCTTTCAGGAACTTCTGCGGGAATTGTTAATTTGGGGCAACCTCTCACATCCCCATGTAGCTCCTCTACTTGGTGTCGACAACTCTACTTTCAAACATAGCACGTGTTTAGTGCTGCCTTGGATGAAGAATGGTAGCCTTCGAGAATATTTGCGAAAGCTACGGGCAGACACGTCGGTTGACGAGCCAACTCTATGGTTGAAAGTCCGCAAATGGGTACGATTCTCTTTCTCGTTTTGTGAAGCTAATTGTTAACTTCATGCTACCTTAGATCCATCAGATCGCCCTCGGTTTGGATTACGTCCATAGCAAAGGTGTGGTACACGGAGACCTGCGTGCGGTATGTTACGCATGTCAATTCTGAGCGCTACGCAGAACTGATTGTCTTCAATATTTCTCAGGATAACATCCTCGTGGACGAGGACGAAAACGTCTACATCTCCGACTTCGGATTGGCGGTATATGCACAGGCAGGAAGTACCAAATACGGTTCTTCTCGAGGAGGTAATGTTCGTTGGTTGGCACCAGAACTCATCGACCCCGAACAATTTGGGTCTGATTCGACTCGGCCAACTTTCGCAAGTGATATCTATTCTCTTGGGTGTTTATGTGTCGAAGTGAGGTTTATCTCCCGAGACTCGATCCATATGTCTGACCACATGGTGCTGGTAGTTATTGACAGGTCGCGCACCTTTCCATGGGTGCTTCACAGACGCGCAGGTGGTGAAACAAGTCGTATGCGGAAAACGTCCGCATCCCCCTACCCCCTCTGAATACGGCAGGACTGCAGATTTGCTTTGGAGTCTCGCTCGAAAATGCTGGGGCCATGATCCCTGTACTCGACCCAGTTCCAGAGACGTTTTGTCTTATTTCCTCGTCCACTTTCCCATCAGGACCACGAATGTCGCTGGATGAATTTCCCTGGCACCTATGACCGACGCGTGCAATACCAACCCGGTATTGCCCCGTCGACTTCAAGTGGCTACATCAGATTTCGTGACTACTCATTCCGATGGTGCTTCTCAATGGTATAGTGTAGATATAACTTCACTCTAAACATGTGTAGCACGGAATAATGATTGATTGAGCCTCCTCGGGAGATTGTAGGTCACGCAGATTGTGCTAGGGAGACCAGCACGGATGTTAGCACTGGTCTGACTCTGCTACTACTGCTTCGATCCACTGCTTTGATGATCACTAGGAAAGGTCGGATTTCATACTAACGGCCCTACAGGGTGTCTGGCTCATACGATATCACGATACTTCTGATTCTGATTCAAAACAAAAATTCAGTTGGATAACTCGGACCACTGACGTAGGTTATCAACTTTGTAAACTACAGTAAGTTTGAGGAGAAATTGCTGCCTACCGGTTAACCATGACATGAAAGGAGCGAAGAAACAACGTAACATTCAGAAGGAGTAGAAATCTCTGAACCTCGTCCAATTCCGTTGAGTGAACCATTCCAAGGCAGTAGCTGCCTTACAGTCACCCCTATGTTCCTTCCAATGTGCAGATTGGTGCTCCTATCGGAGTATCAAACCTTGGTCAGATCTCGACTTGTGCTACACTGCGATTCGACTCACTTTGCCGCAATATTGTACAATATGACACCCAGAGCAGGCTTGGAGGTTTTCAGTTTTATCGCAACCTGCAGCCGAACATTTCTCCGCGAGGGGGGATCGTAATTTCTCATTGGTCGAAAACAAGCTCTCCAACGAACAAGGGAGAATCTGCGAGGTGTTTTACAAAAGTCAAAAGAGGATGATTCTGCATTTCACTCACTCTGACACACTTGTTGTCTTCCACACGAATCCCGCTCGACATATCGAGGAAACCATGGCCCATACCATACAAAACAGCGACGGTATAGCCCGGCTTGCACTTCGGACTTCCTTGAACGAAACTATCCCCTCTGTCATCGTCGTAAAATGCAACTCTTGCCATCCTCCCCTGAACATCTTTCACATCGCAAACGAGTCTCCCGAGATAAGTGACCTGCACAACTTCTCCCAGGAAACACCAATGCCTTAAAGGATCGCCACCTTGATCTGAGTAGTACCTCAAGTCGAGATCGTTTTCGTCAGGACAGTCGTGGAATGGAGGGAAGGTTTCTGTGTCTCTGAGGTCTGAACCTTTGCCGAATTTCTTGCGTTGTTGTACTATGGTTGGTGGCATCGAGGTGGATGGAGAAGAGCGGAGAAGAGTGGGATCGGACGATGATTTCAGCCCTGAGCACTGATGTTCTTAAACCTGATTGTCCCCCCTCGAGGCTTCCGCGAGCTTCCTCCGTAACATTCACGACTCGGACTTGGCCGATGGCAAACTCCTAACAAAAACAACGACATCCGAAAATATCTTCCTCTGTTTGTGCTGCGATCGTCTCCGTTTTGCTCACAATTACACCACAAATAACGATCAATTCCGAAATTTGATCTCCCGAAATAAAGTAGAAGAAGAGTACATTCATTGAGTCCATCGCGATCGGTAGTACATACATCCCGGCAGAATCTATCAGATGTTTAATGGCTCCAGTCTCCATTTAGCAGCACCTTCATTGGCGAATGAACCGAGCACGGGTGCGAAAGCTGAAGCGTAGCGATACATTGTCGCAACCAATGTGGTCCGTGCCCCAAATAATTCGGGATTCATAAAGTACGTCTTCATGGTATCCAAAATGCCTGACCAGACTTCGCAGTAAACCTGTTAAGCCTAGGAGCATCGAGCATCTTCAATCAGGACATGTTATAAGATATGATGGAAAATGGATCAGTAGACTAGACACCACCCGGCGATGCTAGAGGTGACGAGTCCCACGGGGCACAGTCGCATCGGTGGGATATCTTGTCCCCCAGAGTTGTGAAACAGGATAGGCAAGCCAGGGATACGTAAGACCTAGAGGGTAGAACGGGTGTCATCGTCTAGCGAGTGGTCCAAGTACACGCGATCTTCCAACACTAGTACTGGTATGAGTAAAAATCATTAAAAACACCAACCCGACGAGCTCACAGCGATGGCGAGGCACTTCCAACGAGCAAGACTGACGCTTGAATCTCGACATCTGATTTTTCAGGCTCAGTATCCATCTTGAGTGGCCAAGGAACCAGTGGGCCATCAGTAAAAAGGGTTTTCACTGAACTGCTCTGAAAATCTCTCAAAACCTCTGAAAATCTTCTGAAAGTCTCTGAAATTTGATTTTAGAATTTCAGTTAATTTCAGTTGTTCAGATGTCTAAAAGTTTCAGTCAGTTTACCAAGTCTGGAGAATTCAGAAAGTTCAGAGGATTCAAATGATTCCAGGTAGTTCAGAGATCCAGTATTTTCAGACAGACAAAGTCAAATCTCAACAAAAATCAAGATAGGGAAAAGAAACACATGATTTATTAGTTGAAAGATACAATTGATCAAAGGCTATCTAGCATTACACAAGAGATTGCGCTATTTACAGAGTAAAGACAAAGTTAAAGAAGTACTGGTAAGTCACCAGCAAAGCAGGCAGAAGAGAGAGAGAACTGATGACTACAGTAAAGATAAGATGCTAGAGAAGGTGTGAGAGTGATATATAAGGGGAAAGAGGATCATGATCATGCAAAAAGTGAACAGTAATAAACATTGAAGATAAAAGGGCAGACTTACAGGAGGGAACATTCAGACCTTAAATAGATCACCAACAGCTGCTAGAACAGTGGACAGGAGCACTGTAGGACAGTATGGGCATACAAGACATACCTTAATGACTGTGACTCTAGCGGTTAAATAGAATTGAAACTAAAAGATATTGAGCACTGAGAGATTCAAGATAGTTGCATGAGGCACTTATTATGTATGGTAACTGTCTGAAAAAAAATGCATAGGGAGTTAGTAATCCTCCTGAATCTGGGGTGTATGGTCTGATGAGTAAGAAAGAGGGTACACTTGAGTGCAGAGGCAGGTGCATGGAAGACTGAAGAGCTTACCGTGTTGTCCAGTGACTATCCTGGCTCCAAAGCTCTCATCTTCTCCTTCATTTGCATTAGACAGGGTATTGGGAAGGGGAAGACCATGGTATGACATAGCTGGAAGACAAGAGAAAGCTGCCATTGAGAGAGTGGTGAGCTAGAGGAAGGAGATTGTGGAGAGAGTGAGACATGACAGTCAATGATCAAGTCAATGGTACTGACAAGGAGCAATGAACAATGAAGAGGGAAGGGAGTAGATGGAAGGGATAAGGACTTCAGTAAAGGGGGGTTGTAGGTGCACCAAGTTAGATGAGAATGAAAGAGGATACAGGATGGATTGACAAGGAAGAGGAGAAGGATGAGGAGGAGTAAGTCAAACACCAATGCCATGTCAGAGGGACATACATCGTTTGAGTGCTTAATGCTACGTCACGATGTGCACCTGTGTTATTCGACTTGTCCTCTTCCCATTCACTGCTCTTCATGCCATCCTCCTCCCCTTTCCATTGCCATTCTCCTCTCCTTTCTATCACTGTTCTCCTCCCCTTGTCATTGCTGTCCTCCTCCACTTGCCATTATCATCCTCACCTCCTTGCTATCAATGTCTTGATTTTCTCGCCCTACAATCCCTGTCTGTCCTCTACTTCTTAATCTTTCTCACCTTGCTCTCTCATCCTACCGCTTGCTACTCATGGGTCTCGGTCACAGTCACTTGGGTTCTGTATCCCAAAGTAAGTGATCTCTTGGAATTGTCGTTTATGTAAATTCTTTCCAGAATGCCCATGTACATATCACTGGCTCTATCCCTTACTATTGCTATGCAATATCAATCTGGTACAGGCCATGGATTTCAGGGATGACAGCACTGTGGAATGAAATAGCTCCTTGGTATGTACTATTTCCTCTGGTGCATCATCAATTCTTTTCCCTTCCTAGTTATCTGATATACCTACTCTACAGTACCCTCTCCACCAGTTCCCTGTTAACTCCTGGTTGTACAGGAAAGGATATCCCTGCTTTGTCCTGCCATGGTGGCCTTAAGTCTGGTGCCAGTTCTATCTTGAGATATGGTATGTAGTATTCTCTTTCATCCTCCCTGCCACCAGTTATACTCTGATGCCAATCTTTATAATATTCAGTCACCCCTCTGGGCGCTGTCTACCCTTTATCTTGTCATCAGATATGTCTATACTATTTATAGGCAGGTTATATCTAGTTTCTTATTGTCCGTAGTATGATTTCTTCTAGGTCGTTAGCCAGAACTCTTTTGACATGACCTTTGCTGGGCATGCAGCCTTCGTTTATAGACAGGACGAAGGCGTAATATTCCTTAAATTGTTTGTGAGGGTCAGTGTATAGATCAAATCACTCGTATATGCTGAGTATTGTGGTTACCAGTGAAGAAACACTGCTCTCCTTGCCAAGCAATCAATATTTCTCAATAAACCGCATACCTCTGTTCAGACGATTCCTGATTATGATCTAAGCCCCGCACAGAAGTGTTAGGTCATGGCTTGACTGCAACACTTCCATTACATTGCCCATGCGGTTAATTCGGTAGCCTTGATGTTCAGGTGATTTATTTGGTATTATCTCTAGCATTCTGCTGAGAAGTTCCTGAACGGTATGCACCATGCTTTCCATGCTCTCGTATACCATTGGTTTCAGCAAATATCACTTCCAACTTTCAGGAGGAGAGGGGCTGAGATTGATGATATCATGAGGGAGGAGCATCTTCTTTTCGATGAGTTTCTCAGAGACTGGTTTCAACGATTGGTGACCTTTGAACAGAGTGAGGTATTCATTGTATAATCATAATATCTCTGTCTGCAAGCTCCTTGCATTTTCATCCTCCTCACTGGTCGCATTGAGTGACTTGAGCATCTCTCGAGTCTTATCTGCCACTATGGCTTTCCACTCAGGAGTGCCTTTTGGCAGTAGTCTGCTCGATCTGGGAGTGCAACTGACAGATAATGCTATGAGTTCTGGAGGGAGAACTGGAATAGAAGGTGGATGTTTGAAAGATTCTATAGGATCAGGACAAGGAATGGGGACATCTCTGCCTAGTAGGGCCATTGCTCTCTCCCTCTTCTTTCCTTTATCCAGATTGACTGTAGTTGGTCTATTGGTTCCATACTTTTCCAAGATAGAGTCTTCAAATGTGGGCGAATATGATGTCAATCAGGAGAAGGATTCCCTCAATCATATGAAGAAGTCAAGATGGAACTTCCTTTCTTCCTTGGGGTCATCTTTTGATAGTTGGCAGATGGCTGATGTTGCAAGTTGGAATGTTGATTGTTGCTCAAATCCTGATTTAGATCACTGATCATCAGCCAGCGTGCCAATGCTTCTTAGTGTGTTCACCTCTGTGACACATGCTGGTTATCGTTACGAGGTTCTTTGTCAGTGATAGGGAAGCTGGCAGACTAGGATCTAGGGGTGAGATACTTCTTGATGTTCTTCTTCCTGATATAGAAGAGTCACCAATCTCGAGATCAGCAGCTAGATTGTGAGTTTAAAAATGGAGGGGGGACCTTTGTAGTCCCAGTTTGAAGCTTAGAACTTGATATATCTTGTTGCTCAAAACTCTCTGAGAGTTTTGAGAGGCAGAAAATGTGAAAGAATGTAACTTCCTTTACAATTCACTGAGGGCAATGGACTAGTCTTTGGGTCAAAAGCTGCTCAGATAGTTCTTAGTTAAAATAGGAGTAGTTTTACAATCAGATATACAGCAGGATCCAGTCAATTAGGTGTAAGGAGAAATCTTATTCTAGTAACCTGACTACTACAAAAGTCTCAGTTCTAAGAGCTTCCTTGGTTCTGGGCAGATTCACTTTGAATCTCCTAATCACAATAGGATTCTGCCCTATCTATGACTATTTTACAGAGACAACAAGAGAAGGACTCTCAACTATGGGCTTTCTGCAGAAGAGTTTACTGAATACCTATTTCTGAGGTATCTGCTCTTACTGTCTGGAGGGGACTGCTTGTCCTCTCAACCCATCTGAGGTCCTCCTTTTATACCTTTCCTGTGGGAAACTATTTTCCCAAAAAGACTACTTACTAATGCTAAGGTCACTCACTTTGTGACTCACCTGGGACTTTATCTAGCCTACTATAGTAATATGACTCACTCTGACTCATTTCAGAGCTATAAATAAATACCTGACTCACTCTGACTCACTCTGACTCACTTTCAGAGCTATAAATAATTCTATAGCTTCTTCTGACTCCTTCTGACTCACTTTCTTCTCATATCCCTATGACTCACAATGACTCATGCCTGCTTCTCTCATAGTATCCTAAAATAGTAAATGACTCAGAATGACTTATCCCAAGTCTTCTTTAATCTAAAAATAACTTTCTGGGTCTAGAATAATTCTATATTCTCAAATTGGTAGCTGACTTAATTTTTATTACTCATCTTCCTTTTATAGAAGATTCATTGTAATTTTATCTTAGTCAGACAGATCAAAAGGAGGAATAATTACTCAGTACCAAAGAGTAAGCCAGTCATGACATTTCAGAATTACCAATATAAAATAAAAGAACCAGGGGTGAAGGGAAAAATCATAGATGATACAAAGACTTGAGAAATAATAAGAACAAACTTGAAATAAACTTTAAAAAGACTACAGGGCATGAATAACACTATAGGGAACAACAGAATTTAAATCAAAGGTATGAGAAATATCATCTGGTAAATCAGACCAATGGTGATAAGTAGGTTCTAAAATAATCAGACACTGATACTCCAGACAAACTCTTTCCAGCTCTGAGAGATAATTCTCATTGTTCTGGAGAGACGTCAAGTAATAGTAAATACTAGAAAAAAATAAAGGTTAGAATCATTTGAACGCTCTCATTTTGAACGTTTTTTGAGATAATAGTAGAGTATATTCTTCAAATCAGTGACTTCCAATCATGAAGGTCGACAGTCATGTATACATTATTACATACATGTAAGAGCAGAAAGACTACTAATTATGGTGGCAACCCTTACAGAGTCACCACAGTGATATATTTATGTAGTATCTTAAGGATCCAAGAAAATTTACATATTCTAAATAATGTAGAAAATAGATATATTTAAATCTTACAGTTTCAAGTATACCAAAACTGAAAGAGAATTGGTTTTGGTATACAAAGCATAGTTAAACAGGAATAAAATACACATTTTAATGGTGCTTTTCTCAAGAAGATCTATTAAGTATTCATATAAAGATTGTTAAAGCAATGCTTAGAATCACATTATCAAAAGAGACAGGAAAGCTCAATTTGGTTATCTATTTACAAGTGCACAGATATAACATATAAGGCATATTGACTAATAGATGATAATCCAAAATAACAAAATTGTATTTGAAAGGTAATTTTTTTGATATCAATATAAAAGGAAACTGCTTTGGTTATTTCCAAATGCAGGCATCTGTTGCTGTAAGTTAATTCAATATAGCAGTGATATACCAATTTTTCTGAGAAAAAATACTGGAAAATGCAGAGTACTGAAATAAAATCATTTCAATTTTTCTGACAGTAATTGTATAATAACACTTTGAAGAAATGAAAAGGAATATAGTAAAAAAATTTGGTTGAAATTTTCACATTCTGTAAAATGTTTGCACTATTTTTTCTAAGGGAAATCATGGTAAAATTCTTTTCTGATCAAAATATATTGCAATTATTTTGGAGATCCAATCAAGATCTCTCCCATTTTGCAATTGAGGAAAAGCAGAAGAAATTGTGAATATTTCTAATTGATCAAGGAACATATTGAAAATATTCAAATCTACACATGTTTTCTATATGTTCTCTCTGGCAAAATCAAGAAGATATCTTGGAAATCTCGAACAAATCTCTACAAAGAATGTCAATTAAAAATGCTATCATATTTTTGCATATTTCTACAATTTTTCCTGAGTGAAAATGATAATGAAATTTGACAGATTTTAAAGAAAATAAATCAATGTTTCTATTCTATTCCTTTTAATATTATCAAAATGTTATCCCAAAAATCCCCTTAGAAAAATTTGAATGAATTTATTTTGGTTCCCATAAATATATTCTGATTTCCTCTCAGGAAATATTGACACATCATCACTGTGCAATTCAGGAGGATTGCAATTTCTATTGGCGACTGCTTTCAGCCATAGAATGTGATGCAGGGTACCAGGTCCATTTTTGCAACTGAAAAAATGTTAATAAATTGTTATCAAAGTTATATTTTTTTTGACTTGGATCATCCACAAAAATATAACTAAAAATTAGATAAAACTGGATCTATATACTATAAATGGCAAGTTTTCCAATAGAAATGTCATTTTTGCTTCAAATTTTGATCAGAAAAAGGGTTGTAAAAATATAACTTTTTTTATAATTTATATTCATTTGTAATGCAATAAAAATGGATCTGGTACCCAGTGTGAGGAGGTAAGGAATAGATAGAATTAAGGGAACTACATGTAAATTAAGTCTTGTAGTTGTATATCATTCTACTATCTAACTTATACCTCACCAGGAATTGGTTCAGTGTGTGTTGCACAGGTCTTCAAGTTAATAAGAACACCATGGACAATGAACTGCAGATCATACTCACAGGCACTTGACTGTCAATGCCTGACTCCTCTATATATGGTTATCTGCACACATGGACATGCATGTACTAGACATGCTCATAAGTACATACAACAAATACTTGCATAAATGAGGAAAGTTTGTAGATAAAAAAGGAAGGCACTTTGGGTATTTCCAAACACAGGCATTTACTGCCCAACCCCTCGCTATAAGTTAATCTGATCCAGGAGAATCGCAACATAAACTTTTTGAAACTCAAAAGAAAGCAAAAAGAAACTGAACAGAGCAAGAATTGAACACAGACAGCCTAAAGTATAAGATTTTAAGCCACCACACTTCACCACTCAGTCACTGCTACCTTTATTATTATTTGAAAGATATGCAATACATTATGATTTTCTCTATTATGTTTTCTTTAATATCTCATAACTTTGGGCTTTTGATGTGCATGTCTGATAAGTAGTAGTACTATTGATGTCAGGCGATGAGTGATCCCATATAAATTAGTATATCTGCATCTTGTATAAATACAATTGCACTAGAGGCAAGGCCCCATAAAGGGACCTCTGATATTCATCAGATTTTGTCACACTTTCTGTGACAAATGAATAGAATTAATTGGAAACACCATTGTAGGATCTATTATCAAAGTATCACCTTGGTTATCTGGACTAGCATTCTTTCAACAATAGGATGCTCATTGATTCAGAATATTAGATAGTCTCATTATTAAATTTAACAATAAGACTAAGGGTTTCCCCAATGTCCAAGCCTGCTTTTTGAAAATTCAAATGACAATCTGGGTCACCTTTTTGTCCAATTATTTATTGCATCTGACATTCCCATATTTGAGGGTCCAGGTTGCCTGCCCCTGACTGGCCAGGCCAGTAAATATCTGATAGTCTGATCTTTTGAACAATTGGGAACCAAAAGGGTGATCCAGATTGTTAGTTGAACTTTCAAAAAGCAAGCTTGGACATTGGGAAACACTTCAGGTACCCTGGGGTGCCCTTCAAACAGTAGATATGGAACGAAGGTAGGAATGTATCTAAGTGATGTCTGGGCATGGGCACATTGAGCAGGCCATAGGATATGGGTTGACCATTCACTGCCCACATGTATTTTTGGTTTGCCCTTGTGGGCAAGGGTATATTTTAGAATAAATACCTAGGAATGACCAGAAATCAGAGATGGGCACCCCACTTGTGCTAGGTGCCAGGGGTCCTTCTTGCTTTTTCTGGTAGCATTAAAAAATACTTTTCAATTGTATAATTTTAATATGAATTGATTGAGTAATCTATGATAGCATTAGTGGTCAGATATATTATCACTTTGATAGTTTATTTCTCAAAAGTATATTAAATATTTTTTATCTTATATAAACTAAATCTAATATCTGATANAACAGTGAAAAATTTAGAAATAGATATAGTAAGCTTTAAAATACCTTTAGCAATATATATTGTATCTATTAAATTTATTAGAGAAAATATATTCATGGATTAATTTTGTTTTGGGCATTTAAGATTAATTTTCAAAAGGACAGTTTAGAATATATAGTGATTGTAAAAAAAGCTATAATTTATTAAATCTTTAATGTTAAAATTCTCAGAAAGTGATTTAGCTAAAAGATCTAAAGTACTAAGATAACAATGCCTTAGAAAAGATTATATAATTAACTACTATAGAATATGTATCTTTACTTTATAGGTTCCCAAATAGTTACTATAGGATACTCTTGCTAAGATTCAGGATTATCCATAGAAGCATTCTGAGCTATCTATTATAGATTGTGGATTGTCAATGATAGAATGTATAGAATGATCTAATGACAAGTTCTACGGAACTTGTCCCGAAATCTTTTCTTTGGGAAGACCAATGCTGACTTCAGGACTCGCCATATATCTTTTTTGGGATGACCATGTCAACTTTAGGACTGCCCATATATCTTTTTTGGGATGGCCATGACTAACTTTAGGACTGCCCATATATCTTTTTTTGGGATGCCATACCAACTTTAGGACTGCCTATATATATATATTTGGGATGGCCAAGCCTAACTTCAGGACTGCCCATATCTTTTTTGGGATGACCAATGCTAACTTCAGGACTGCCCTTTTCTTTTTGGGATAACCAATGCTAAGTTCAGGACTCGCCCACATTCTTCACTCTAAAATAACTAATATAAGAATAGATTGGCTTATTTTTGCTCACTCAAATAGAAGAAACAAATAATCAAATGATCTAATATATATGTACTATATCTATATCAAGTATATTTTGA